>JASSUY010020431.1:0-27432 GCA_032466535.1 Forpus xanthops
GGTGAGGCACTGGAATGGGTTGCCCAGGGAAGTTGTGAATGCTCCATCGCTGGTGGTGTTCAAGGCCGGGTTGGGCATAGCCTTGAGTGACATGATTTAGTGGGAGGTGTCCCTGCCCAGAGCAGGGGGGTTGAAACTAGATGATCTTGAGGTCCTTTCCAACTCTAACTATTCTATGATTCGAAGACGATACTAGTTTTGAATTCTACAATTATTTTAAGACTCCATCTATTTTTTTACACAATCTGAATAAAACTGTGCATAGCTGCACATAATCTTATGGTGATAAATTCCTTAAATTTGTCACTGTCATCCAGTCCAGTGCCATCAGCTTGAAAGTTTTGATCTTGAGCTTGCAAGTTAAAGTCTCAAAGAAAAAGTCATTTCATAACAGCCTGGTGGTTAGAGTCATGATTCTTTGCTGACATTTACTATTCATCATCAGTGTAGTCTTTGTGAACTGGATCTTCTGTGATCCATTGTCTTCAGGTTACTTCAGAAGCATAAGTCATGTAAGATTGGTAGTGGGGACTTTGCCTGCTTTCAGAGAGATTCATAGAAGAACCAGAGTAGCTTAATGGGGTTGCAACATCTCTTCTACATCCTGTCTTACGAATATAGGCAGGTGGATCAGGCTGGAACATTACAGTGCTCTATATATGCTTTAGCTGCATGAGAAGTCTGCTGGGAGTTGCTGCAGTCAAAACACATTGGAAGTCTGTAGCAGTGCTGGCTTTCTAATGGGAGCCTTCAGCAAAGTCAGTTAAAAAAAAACAAAAAAAACAAAACAAAACAAAAAAAAAACAAAAAAAAAAACAAAAACACCAAACAAACAAAAAAAAAGAAAAAAAAGGAAGAGCAAAGGTGCTGCGCATCCATTTTCTCCCCTCCTTCCTGCCTGGACATTTAAGTGTCAGTTGGTAAAAGTGGAGGATACCACCCCACAGACAAAGTTGGCTGATGATGCTTTTGGTGATTCTTAAGTTCACGATACTATTAGATATGTGGGTAATGTCTCTCACATATTACAGATCCTTCTCTTAAGCCAAAGCCAAAGCAGTAAACAAATTCAAACATGCTAGAAGAAGCCATTGTGGAGATCTCATGGATGACAGAAGCATTTGGGAAAGTTTCAACAAAGAGACGACAATTTAATGTACAAAATTCCATGAGCCAAATCCTCATCTGGTTAATATAACTTTTTTTCTATGAAACTGAAACCTCTAGATTCATTAACACCAGATGAAGATCTGGTCCTTGTCTGAGTTTTTCCAGGCAGGCAGCTATTACTTTTGCCCTCAGATACTAGCCCTATTCCTTCAATAAAATAAGGCAGCCAAAAATTCACATGTAAAGGAGATGGATATGAGGGGAATTTCAGATTCGATCCAATAATGGAAAGTTGCTTCAACCTAATCTGGAGGAATAACCAGTGCTTCTCCATAATGGTTACATTAAGATGGTAAATTAACTAGATCATAAGTGTCATTGAAAGCAATTGATATGATTGACTGTCAATGGATAGATTGTGCTCAATGTCTCATGTTTTTGTGAGAATATAAATTCTTTGTTGCTACAAATACACAAAGCAGTTGATAATAACAACAAAATACAATCTCTTGTTTGCCCCTTTTCTGCAAGCAATGGAAAAATCCTGCTGGTTTTCCAAAAATAATTGTACTGAATTTTGAGAAATCTGGGTAGGGTCTGAAAAGTCACTTTTCCATGAAAAAAAAAAAATCAACAAACCAATAACACAGGGAAAAGTCAATTTTATTTTTTCTCTGGTGATAATTTGCTGTGCCTCTCAGAGCAAAACTAAGTTACTGCGTGTTGTGGTTTAAGCCCAGCTGTAAATCAGCCACACAAACATTGGTGTTATCAGTGCTGTTCCCAGGCTGAAAGTCAAAACCACAGCACTGCACTAGCTACTAAGAAGGAGAAAAATGATGGCTACTACTGAACCCAGGACACTGTGGCAACTGTACAAGCTGCAGGATGCTGTTCCTTAGAAAAAGACCTTCTTAGCATTCAGAGGACGTTTCTAATACCTGTATGCCAACACCTTGCTTTTTTGAAATGCACACCTTCTAGCTTTTAAAATAGCTCTTTTGTGAATGTTCTTAATGCAAACCTAAACCCATGTATTTCCTGTAGTTCATACAAGCTTGACAAAGTTGCACAGGCTCTTTCCTCTGTCTGGTGGTCTGTGTGAGAAATATTGCTTATACTGCTGCTTATTACTAATTGACGCCCACTGTTCTTCCTGTGTTATGTTTTGACACATACTCATCAGTATGTACATTTGGTTAGATTAATATGCACATTTAGTAGTGGATAACAAACAACTCTAAAATAATAGATTCCTTCAGAGAATCCCAGTATTCTTAGGGATCTGGACTGAAGAGACAAAACCCAATAACTCAAGAGTTGGAATAGAAGCTTTGAGCGCTGCATTATCCAAAAGCACAGACATACGTGAGAAACTCTAAACTTTATATAGATCTTTGTTGTAACATGTAGAGCCAAATAGAAATTTTACCCTTGGCTTCAGTGATACCAAGTAAAAAAGTTGACAGACAGAAAGGAATCTGTATTTTATAGCTTTGGAATTGCCCAAGGAATTAACTTCTCTGTGAAAATTTAACTGTTGAAAGTCTTCAGACACATCAAGTAATGTGCTCATCTCAAGACCACATTACATCCAACTTAGTAAGTTACTGGATTTTCATAATTATTTTTCAATAATTAAATAAAAGGACATTGGGATTCTGAGTCTGTTAGCAAAAAGTCTCATAACAAAACAGCTGCTTGGAGGGGTTTCCTGAAAGGTTTTGCTCGAAGTGAATCACAGCCAAACAAAACATTACTAAGACTGAATTAGTGCTAGCTACAAAATAGGATGTTTAAGAAACCACACGTACATATCAGGCACTTAAGAGCTGATCACGGGACAAGATAAAAGACATGCAAAAGCACCCAACTTGTGTGAAATACTCCTACCCTTCCTGCCTGACTGCTTTCCCAGGCTCGTATCACTCAGTCTGCCTGCACCGTGAAGCTGTCCGAGTTTCAGTGATTAGCAATGCTGACCTTTCCAGGCAGAACCACTGTTTTGGTCACCTTTCATCCAAGCATCCATTTCCTCCTTAACGTAGCAGCAGCAGTGGAAACTCTGGCTGGCTTCATGGACTCTCTGACCCTCATTTCTTTTTCTTTCATTGGCACATATGGAAAGGAATTAAACTTCTGTGATAGTTATTTTATAAATGTGAAGTTTTTTTTTGTTGGTTTTGGGTTTGGCTATGGAGGTTTGGTTGCGTTTGGGGCTTTTCTGTTTTGTTTTGGTTATTTTTTAATTGTTTGTTCTATTTTCTTTGCCAAAAAGCAGTTCTGAGGATGGTTCCAGTGTTGACCTCCAGAAATAAATGGAGTTCTTAGGGCAATAAAGGTGAAATTTCATCTCTGAACCCAACCTGTTTATTTCTCCCTCAAAGAAATCAGTGTAGGATAAGACCTTACTCAAATAAACTCTCAATAAATGGCAGTAAGGCTGCATGGAGAACTTCAAGATTATTTCATAACTAATAAAATCATCAGCCTTTTGAATATGTTTACTTGATAATTTGTTGAATATAAATAGTCAGATATCAATAGCATCTGATAAGATATCAATAACTCCACAGAGCCAAACTGGACCATGCTCCTGCCTGGCAAAGTCAGATAGGTAATTATGAAAGACAGGGGCTGTCTATGGCCTTAAAGAGTTAACAGCTAGAGAGGGAGGGGGTAGGGATGTAGAGGTGAGGGGAGCAGAGGAGAAAATAAAAAAATCAAGACCTGCATTTTCAAATTTGCAAGTTCTGTTGAAATACTGTGATGACTTGCCATCACTGTGCTCAAGAGAGATCTTTTTCCTAAAACCCAGCCCTGTTTCTAAGCCAGTAAATACCAGTGAAGGTGCCTCAGTAGAGTAGTAACAAATGGGATATAGCCATTCCCAAAGAGAGAGTTAATTTGGCTTTGTTTCATGCAGTGAATTTTTGTTATTGGCAGGGAGTTTGCCTTGAAAATGGAGGCTAGAAGCAAAAATACATGTCAGGTCCTTGTGGAGTGTAACATACACAATTTGGAATTGCTAACAGGGTCCTTACAAATAATATCTGCATATGATTAATACAGTTCTTCACTGTTGTCACAGATCTCTCTACAAGTTATGCAAAAATGCCTCCGGCTGAAGTATATAATTAATGGTACCATAAAATCTTATTCCGTAATATCAGAAAATGATTTATTACAACAGATGTGTGTATTCATCCAGAAAACAATAAATTCTTGTATTGAAGGCACACTGTGTTAGGTAAAGTAATGTGGTAAAATTATCCTTGGTACTGTTCAGGTGTTTATCTGAGAACTTTAATGAAAACTTAAAGAAACCACCTTATGATACAGTTGCTTTTTTTTTATGCATTTATCTGGGTGCACTAAATAGAAAGAAAAGAAAATTGATAAAGATGAAACTTCTCCAAATTCTTGTCCATATAGAAAGCTAGGTTTAGTCTTTAAAAGCCACCCATTGGTAAATACATAGACCAGTTACATTGCTGTGGTTTGGGATTTTTTTATTACTATTTTTGTATATCATTATGGGAAAATACCATAATGTGCCAATTATATTCTGTGGTTTTTTTCCCCAAATAGTTAACAATTAATCATTGTCAACAGTTTCAGTGCGGAAGCAGATGTATTTCTCAATGTCACTATGGTGTATTTGAATCCCTATGAAGGGGAATCACTACCATAAGATAAGCAGTTTCACACAGCAGTTCTGCAAAGCAATGAAAATTCAGTTTATTTTCCTTTTTTCATCCAAAGTATCTGAAAAAAAAAAAGAAAAAAAGGGTTTCTAAGTCTATCTCAGGAGTATTTTTCTTCCCCAGATGAAGTGTAGGTCACTGAATATCATGTACCATAGCCTGTGCTTGAGGTTAAAATAGTTCAGACAAAGTTACAAAACTGTCAAAAAATCATAGAATTAACTAGGTTGGAAAAGACCTTTAAGATCATCAAGTCCAACCATGACCCAAGGACTGCTAAGACTACCATTAACCCATGTCATTGAGGGCCTCATCTACACTTTCAGGGATGATGATTCCACTATTTTTCTGGGAAGTCGTGTACTTAGTGTCCAAAACCATGACACAGCAGCATCTCACTTTTTTGTGATAGAACCTTTCCCAAAATTCACTGAAGTGGAAATGTTTCCACTGATTTTATGAGTTTTGGAATAGATTGCATATGTCTCCAAGCTGTTTAGGGTTCTGCCTGAGAAAGATTCCAGGCATATGATTCTATCTAGATAAATTAAGAAAATGTCTTTTTTAAGAGATTGCCATTTCATATTTTTTGCTGGACAACTGAAGACTTAAATGAGACTAAAAAATAAGCTGAGATAAAGAAAAAGTCATCTGCTTACCAGATTGCATACTTTTCTGCTCTATCTTATTATTTTATTCTCCTACATGACACTTTCATTTATAAATATTTAATGTCTAAATCCATTCAAATGTCAAGGAAGAAAAATAAGGAAAATATTTGACTAATATTTCAATAATACTAATACTTTGCAATTACTTTAATTGAAGTTATTCAGTAAAGTTTCATTAAGTATAAGTAAATTCTGCTATTTGCATTGCAAGGTTTAATTGACTTCTTTGCCTTACTAATAAATATTTCCCTTTTCTCACATAATGCAGATCAAAAAACTGCTGGAGGTAAAGGGCTGAAGTACAGAGAGTTGTCTGAGCTTCACGAAATCAGTTACAGGCCAAGTATTCTGTCCTGTTTAATTTCTTTTGCTTACAACCAGTATTGTAGTGCCCACATTTTGCAATTATATAAATAAATATATTAATGCTTAAGCAATAAATGCAACACATTAAATTGATGGCAAGTAATCCCTAAAGAACTAGATTATGAAATAACCTTTCACATGTCTTTCTGATTAATATTACATGAAATGAAATTTGTCATTAGAAAATGATATCTTTTTCACGTGTCATGTAAAGAGCAAGATTACCATACAGTAATTCCACATATGGGGAACAATCTGTCATGATTATCTTCATCACTAATGAGTACATAGGTTTTCTCTGAACACTTGTACCTAACCCACAGCATTCCAGAGCAATCAGATATTGTGGCAACAAGCCCCCACAAAGTAGAAGTTTGCTTATGCAGGGAAATCAAAACTTAGCTATTATGTATGAAGTTTTTTCCTAGGAGGACAAAGAGCAAAAGCTTCAAACTATTTTGAAGATTGATTTGCCATAAGAGAGATTGCAAAATGTAGTTACCTGTGGTAAAAGAGAACTGAATTAGCCGACTCAGTCCTACATTCCTATTTAGGAGAAATCTGATTTAGTGTATAGAAAAGATTAAAGGGAGCCTCTAAGAGTCAGCTGAAAAGGAATTGAATAAAACTAACTACAGTTTCATTCATACGTAGGCAGGAACTTGTATGTTTGGCATATGTTAAGACTTGTATTCCATTTCTTCTCATGAATCTCAGTAAAGTATGGCTTTATAATTACTTATGTATGAGTTAACAAGCCATGAACCTCCTAAAAAACCTATGTGAAGTTAGCCTTTGCTGATGTAGTGGTTTAAGCTCAGCTAGTAACTCAGCACCATGCAGCCACTTGTTCACCCCTCCTTCTCCCCTCTAGGCGGGATGGGGAGGAGAATCAAAAGAATAGAAACCCCATGGGTTGAGATAAGAACAGTTTAATAACTAAAGTATATTATAGCAAAACCAACAACAACAGTCATAATAATAATAGAAATAGCAAGAGGAGAGGATATAACACTAGAAGGTGAAAGGAAAAAAAACAATAAACACAAGTGACACACAGTAAACACTATAAACACAAGTAATTCACAGTAAACACAATAAACACAAGTGAAACAATGCAATTGCTCTACCACCCGATCCGAGCAGTGATCTGACTCTTCCGGGTAACTGCCCCAGTTTATATAGTGGGCAAGACGTGCTGCGGTTCGGAATACCTCTTTAGCTAGTTTGGGTCAGGTGTCCTGTCTCTGCTTTCTCCTAGCTTCTCATGCCCCTCTGCACTGGCAGAGCGTGAGAGACTGAAAAGTCCTTGATCAGAATAAGCATTACTTAGCAACGACTAAAACATCGGTGTTATCAGCACTGTTCTCAGGCTAAAGTTGAAAACACAGCTCTGCACCAGCTACTAGGAAGGAGAAAAATAACCGTTACAGATGAAACCAGGACAGCTGACTAGCTCTTCATAACCCAAGACTATATCTGATATTTGATCTGGTTTATGTAATGCTACCTTGAGCATCTCAACTGAACCCACCAATAGATGTGTTTAGCAGAGCTGTGCTTGGGCCGAGGCATTTTCCAGCCCATCCCTTGAAGCAGATGTGTCCGAGGCTACTAGAGGGAGAGCTGAAATCAGAAAGCTGTTTATCAAATTAGTTCTTTCCTAGTATTTTTTATCTGAACAAACTAAAAAGGGTATGTTTTCAAGAAGAGACTTTGCATTGTTCCTGTTTTCTTTTGTAGGTGATGGTATACACAAGTGACCAATGTCCTTCCTCTAAAGTCTGAGCTCTTCTTTAGTATTACAACACTGCTGATATGGAGGAGGAGGATTTCAGATTCCCCATCCATGCCACAAATACATGGACTGGAGTTAAACTGCAAGAAAATGGGCTGTTTTTCAAGGGTCCTTATAGTAAATTTTTCTGAGCTTTGCCAGCACTGTTCTGAAACTACAGCAGGACTTCTTAATGAAGCTCTTCACTACCAACTTAGGCAAACTTAGCTGTAATAACAGTCCATACATTTTCACAGAATAAACAAATGCTGTGAATATAAGATTCAGTTGTTGTGTCTAATTTGAAGTCATGCCCAGAAAACATATTGTATATGTGATAATATCAGTGTTATAAGCACTGTTCTCAGGCTAAAGTCAAAAACACAGCACTGCACCAAGTACTAAGATGGAGAAAAATGACTGCTACTGCTGAACCCAGGGCAATGTGTCACTGGATCAATAAAACATCAGACTACCAATGTTTTTTTTTGCCTCACCAACTTTTGTCTTATATTTTTATCAGCACAGGGGGAAAAGTCCAAGTGGAAAAAATTCCAAGGCTTGTGTCTGTAGCATTTTACTGCTTGACATAAAGTTTATAATTGACTAGTAATATTAAGAGATCAACATGAGGAAGGAGATTTATTGGAGTCATTTTAGTACCAAGATGCTTCTGTAAACACAAAAATAAATTTAAGATCTGAAGGGTATCTAGGATCATTTCAATGTCACGTACAAGTTTGGCAGTCCTCTTTACTTTGATTTATCTGCTGTCTTGCTGAATCCATAGTCTCCAAGACTGGCTCCTTGCTGATTATCATAGCATTATGGCTGTGCTGTAAATGGCAGAACTATTTATATGATATCCCATAAACTATGATTTTATTATTAAATCATTGTTTATGGAACACAAATTATAGCAACATTTATGAATTACTATTTCCTTACAACTATATAAAATATTTAATTTCTATTTTTAAATCACCTTTCTAGAGATTTTGTAACTACAACAAGTAAACTACAAAAATACTAAACAAAGTAATGAAAATATAAATCTCTGCTGGCGAAGCATCATATACTTTAGGCTATTATTTTCTCTTCCTCTAAATGTAATAAAGATTTCACATATCTTTCCTGTGTTTATCTGGACTTGTCTTACATAAAATTTATGGCTACAAAGACTTGAAGACCTCCTACAAGAATTATTTTTGATCAAAAATTTCACAAGCATCCTATGTTAGCCTCATGGACACATGTGAAATCAATCAGAAAGGCAATTCTGAAAACTGTGGTCTGTCAGAGATAATGTTTGTCTTGTATAGTTCTGGTATGTTCTACCTTTGAACATTTTCCTACTGTCTGATTTTCATTTCCACTTGAAACATTTGGGAAAGTTATTCTCCTGCTGTTGTTCATTGTCTTCTATAAAACTGTGCTTAAATCCAAAATTAGCATTTTTCATCTTTCTGCTCTGAACATTCGGCAGCACTTTCACACCAATTTCAGTGTTTTACACAGCCTAGTTTCTCTTTCCTTGTATTCATCGATAAGGGGAAGTAAAGCAGTTTTAAAAGCAAAAAAAAATATGCATTAAACAGCAAGAACGGATGGAAAAAGAGATAATGTGTGAAAATACATTTGGTATATTTAATCTCTGATCTACTGACACAACATTAACAAGTACGTTTTATGACGTGTTTCTTACATTGATTATCTAAATGAATTTAATCATCACTAAATCCTTTCTTAAAACTTACCTCCACCCTTGTGTATACCTTGACCTCTGTAAGGAAGCTGTATTGGATTGTCTTACCTAATTTAGCCATCTAAAAAGCATTTAAGCACTAAATGTAGACTAGCTACCTAGGTGCCTCGTGCAGTCAGTGGACATAACCACATGCAGAAAGTGATTCATCAGGTCCTAAAATATATTGGATGAATGACCTATTTCATGTATCTGACTCTCTTCATGGACTATAGCATCAGCCTAGGTGTCTCAGACTGAATGTCTTACTTTTATACAGCTAAAGTTAGGTGAGATAAGCTCCACTACTGGCATTTGCATTGGATTTACCATCTTGATTGAGATAGATAGTCTTACTGTTTCTTTGTCTATTATATATTGTCTGTGGTATCTCTATATAATCTTGTTTATTCTGCACATAAGTTCAGTTTTGTTTGGGTTTTTTTCTCCTACACATAAATTTAGAAGTCCATAGAGTAGGAAGACAAGGTAGTCCATAGGCTCTATTTCCACCACCCCACCCCCCCAAAAAAGCCAATCCAAAATCATGAAGAACAATAAAGAGTAATTCTGGTGCCAACAAAAAATCATTTAACATATATCCTTTAAAAAATCTGTAACTGCTAATTTACTCAGTGCAATTTATGACATCTGCTCATGAAAAAAAAAAAAACAAACCCAAACCACAAATAATTTAAAGACTGATGTTGGAAACTCTTACTCTCGCAGTTAGTGCTACTGAGGGCAATGGAAAGATTTATATAAATGAGGATTTCCATAAGTATTTGGCTGAAATCAATGAGAAGGCATGCAAAATTAATAATTACTTACATCAGTAAGATCTGCTGAATTGAGCCTTTAATTTACCATCTGGAAATATGGCCTGATAAAGATGTATTAACATTTACCACTCAGTAGTTACAACTCCAGATTGTGTTACGTGATAGCCCATAATTTAATAGATGCATGGTATTCCTGAAGGACTGTGATGGATATAGAAATACTGCTTTCTTTATTGCTCTTCTAGTGAAATTTCATAAGATTGAAGGGTGTGTAACTGCAAGCTACATTTTTTTCCTTTTCCAATTTTAATTAAAATTTGTGAAGGTGGGAGCCAGAAACAATACACTGGGTAATTAAAGAGGAAATTCTTGGTACCTGATAGGATTGAGCCTTCAACAGTGAAAAATAAGCGTCCTTTTCAGAATGACTAAGACTATAACAGCTTCTGAAGTTCATTTAAACAATGCATAGTGACACTGTCCTCCTATGCTAAACCTATGGGACCCTAACAGTTCCCATTACAGCCTGTAAAACATATCCACTTTGTGCCAATTCTTAAAAAGATCCTTCTAATTGCATTATACCTAGCTTAAGCTTTTCTTTAGTTTTGTCATTATAATTCAGAATTTCATCATCATAGTTGCTTGTAGTGAATACTTTGGCCAGTAGGATTAAAAAGAGGTTTGTTTCATAGAATTATTTAAAATGATTTAGGATCATTCAGAATCACTTAGGTTGTTTCATACACTCAAAAGAGAGTTATGCTGGAAAGGGTTTGAAGCACACTCAGAAAGACTAGATCACATATGAAGAAATAACCCAGAGAGAACTTCCTTCTTTGCTAAGCACAAAAGGCCAGACTTTGTGGAGCATTGAACCACTGCTAGCTCTCAAAAATTCTCAGCAGCTCCTGTTCATGCTCAGCATTAAACATGCAGCTGTACATGTTGTTGAACACACTGTTTAAGATAGTCCTATGGAATAATTTCGACCAACTCCAGTGGAGTGGCTGGCTGCCTGGGCACAAGCTAGCTCATGTTCAATGGCCATCAATCAGCACCCTCAGGTCCTTTTCCACTGAGCACTTTCCAACCACTCTTCCACCAGCCTGGAGCATTGCGTGGGGGTTTTGTGGCCCAAGTGCAGGACCCAGCACTGAGCCTTGCTGAACCCCAACCCTTTGGCCACAGCCCATTTATCCAGCCTGTCCAGATCTCTCTGCAGAACCTTCCTACCCTCCAGCAGATCAACTCCCACCCAACTTGGTGTCATCTGCAAACTTATTGATCGTGCACTCGATTCCCTCATCCAGATCATCAGTGATGTTAAACAACACTGGCCCTAGCATCAAGCCATGAGGCACATCACTAGTCACCAACTGGATGAGACACCACTTCTTTGGCTTGGCCATTCATCCAGTTTCCAATCCAGCAAAGAATACACATATCTGGGCCATGAGCACTCAATTTCCCCAGGAGAACGCTGTGGGAGACAGTGTCAAATGCTTTACTTAAGTCCAAATACAAAATGTCCACAACCTTTCCCTCATCAGCCAGGTGGGTCACCTTGTCATCAAAGGAGATCAGGTTGGTCAAGCAGGACCTGCCCTTCATGAGCCCATGCTGACTGGGCCTGATCCTCCTGTTTTCCTGCAAGTGCTATATGATTTCTCTCCTTTCTTCAGTTCTCATACTGTTGCCAAGTCAAGTTGTTTGAAATATGTTCCATGGTGCTCAAATATTCCTTGCAGGCTTTTCTTATGTAATAATTTGATTGCTTTATATTTACTTTTGCATTTATAAATGATCCATCTATTTTTAATTTAGGCAATGCAGTTCCTTCTACACTGAGACATCTTCCTGTATGCATAAGTACATAGATCAGCTGAAATATTAAAATATTCATAAGATTCCCTACTTTTTCTAGGCTGTGAATCAGTCCCTGGTAAAAGGACCTGATGCTGCTTCTGTTTAAATAAAGAATAATTTTAACTCCCTTTGGACAGAGATGATCTCATCATCATACTGAGAAAAGTTTGGTTTACTTACTCCCTACTGAACTGTGTATTTTGCTATCCTTCTGTAAGACTGAAGGGCTTGCCAATATTTAAACTTTATTTAGGCAAAGCTCCCATGAATAGGGATGATAACAGTATAGGGCCTAATACAGATTTAGCTCATACATCAGCTCCGATAATATCAGTATAGGACATACTAGCTCTTTTTAAGAAAGAGAGGGAAAAAAAAAACAAACAAACAAGCAAAACCCTGATGTATTTTGCCTTTCTATTAAAGAAAAGCAACAGTGATATTCCTCCGCTACTCATGTGCATACCTTAGTGCGCATGGCTTGTCCCTTAAGGCAGTGGGATGCGTGCAGAGTCCCCAGCTGCTGCCTGTGAGAGTTTGGTTAAGGCTGGGCACAGTTCAGCAGATGGGGAGTCTGAGAAGGCTGGGTCTCTGTGAGCAATCAAAGATGGATTACTGTGTGGGGCACTATTGAGAAGGCTATAATCCCCTCGGTCTCTCTGAGAAACCCACCATGGTCTTGCTTGGCCAATGCAAGCACTGATTTGCACTTTTTCCTCACAACTTTTTTATTTCTCCTCTGTCATATTAGGACTTAAGTATTAAAATGGAATAACTGATACATTCTAAATTCAGTGCATGAAACTTCCCTGCCAAGTCCCACAAACAAAATTACAAGGTCTGATGAAATCTTACATTTAGTAGTTATTCGATCTGTCAAATGAATCATGCTTCTGGGGAATCAGATAGGATTTAAAAATGCATAGTGGTAAATGCAGAAAAATAATCTAGCAGAATAAAAGTTTACTGTTTAATGAATCTGGGCACATGATTTCTTCAATCTGTCCTGTTAACAAGATGTAGGAATAACACAACTGTAGCATGACACACACAGGAATTATCATAGCCCATCCTAAGCCATTATATGGCAATTGCAATTTATAATTAATACTGACCCATCTCTTGGTGATGGAGGTCCTTTCCTGGATAATTTCCAAGTCATTCTTTGTGTCCCTAGGCACAGACTCACTGCAGAGTATCACAAACATTTCTTGCTTCAGAAGCAGGCAGGGTAAAACGATGTAAAAAAAACATTTTAAAACATTTGATAGGTTGAAGCTTATGACAGATTAATTTTGTAAAATTTGCAAAGGATAAAAGCATGCATTGAAATATTTTCTTGCAGTTCCTTTGATTGCTGAATTCATTCATGTGCTTTCCTTTTATCTGCTTTGATGTGTAAAACATAAATAAATATATTGCTGGGCATATCTAAAATAGTGTAACCGAATTCAAAACATTGTCAGCAATTACCACTGGGTTTCTCCTCATTCAGTCCTAGCTGAAGAAAACAGAAACAAATCCTATTTGTATTATTCTGTAGAAGACAAAGCCCATTGCAAGAACCCCTTATGTAGCTTATGCATCCTTTACATATTCAAATGGAAATGAGGAACACAGCCTAACTCTAATCCAATTTTGATGCCAGCTCCTGCAAATAACTGGGGAGCCCTTGGTGGTAACTAGTGTCCAATTCAACAGCCAGATGGAATTTAAACATGTGAAAAATCTCATTTATTATAGTGTATATTGTTTAGAATAGGCTGTCTAAACCTGCTCTGGAATTACTGAGGGAAGCAGCAAAAAATCCATATTCTGAAACTTTTGCTAAGTTTAAGAGGCACATTCTTTATATCTCTTTGGAGCTAATGAGGCTCTTTCTTATGCATTTCTCTGCTGGAAGCTGTACGTCCACACTCTATAGATCAGACAGGTCTGTGTTTCAAGGGTAAGCACATAACTACTCACAGTATTGATGCAATGACACTGTACCAGTTTATCTGCTGTAGTGATGGCATGAAGATATCAAGGGAATTAAGGGCAGAATTACTACAGAATTTAGTAGCACTATCAGCAGGCTGCACTGTTCAGCAGGGTTGGAAAGTTAGCCCAGCTTTAGCTGCCCGATGCTTAAAACAGTGCAGGTAGGGTCATCATGTACAGCTGTCATACTGTTCCCCTAGAAAAAGTCCCAACTAAACCCCAAACTTTAGAGATCTTTTCAAGCAAAAGAAAGAAACTTCAAAATCCCCACAAAAGAAAAAGTAAACCAATAAAAAGCATCCCTAATACATTTAACAGGCAACTGCATCAAAAGGAGCATGACCAGCAGGTCGAGGGACGTGATTCTCCCTCTCTACTCTGCTCTGGTGAGACCCCCACCTGCAGTACAGTGTTCATTTCTGTGGTCCACAACACAAGAGGGACGTGGACCTGCTTGTGTAAGTCCAGAGGAGGCCATGAAGATGATAAGAGGGCTGGAGCACCTCTGCTATGAAGACAGGCTGAGAGAGCTGGGCTTGTTCAGTCTGGAGAAGAGAAGGCTTTTGGGAGATTTTAGAGCAGCTTAGAAGGGGCTACAAGAAATCTGGAGAGGGACTTCTTACAACAGCATGTAATGACAGGGCAAGGGGGAATGGCTTTGACCTGACAGAGGGGAAATTTGGGTTAGATATTAGGAAATAATTCTTCCCTGTGACGGTGGTGAGGCACTGGCACAGGTTGTCCAGAGAAGCTGTGGCTGCTCCATCCCTGGCAGTATTCAAGGCCAGGTTGGACAGGGCTTGGAGCTCTAGTGGAAGTTGTTCTTGCCCATGTCAGGGTGTTGGAACTGGAGGAGGGGATGAGGTTTAAAGTCCTTTCCAACCCAAGTCATTCTATGATTCTACAACAAAGCATTGTTTCCTAGACTCTAAGCATTTCCTAGACTCTCAAAGCACAACTTCTTTGAAGGAAGATGTAACATATCGCTGGGATTTCATCTCTTTAATTATATTCCCATTAAACAACAGAAAGCTACATGGATTCTGGTTTTATGGCTTTTCTGTTCAGCTTAACTCTGACTAGTAAATTTCCTTTGCTGCAAAATATTCTCTGATGTTTGCTATTGTAATAATTACCCTTGCCTTTTCTACTTCTGAGTGCATTGTGTTTTAAAACCCATTAACAAGAATGACCTTCCTTCATTATTAAATTCATTAAACCCAAGAGACATAGTCAGTGAAGGAAGACCTCATTTGGAAAGTTTTGAAGTTTTAACTTGCATTTTGTTTGCCTTCCAGCTGATATCCTTCTGGTATCTTATTGGAAAAACAGTGTCAGGAGGCCTTGATGATGTGGCTTGTATTTGCATTAATTCATTCTTGCCAGGTAAATTATTGCCAGATCTTCCCAGTCACTGTCCTTATTAACTCGGTTAAATTTCTCCTTTGGGTCATATGTCCAACCCACTGAGCTGCTGGCAGGCTGAAGAATCCAGTATCCAGAAGTGTACTGTGGCAGGGAAGATGATGAAATCACAATGTTTGTGGGATCAGGCTATTTTAACTGAGAAACAGGTTTATGGAAAACAGCCACTGTGAATGCATTTCCCTCAGAACAGAAAGGACAAAACAACTCCGTTTACTAAAACAATTTGTTTGTGTCTAACTAGTGCTTTCAAAGTCAGTTTTTCTTTGAATACAAAGCTTCTATTCACAACAACCACAGACTGCTCCTTTAGTGGGGATTGCTGCAGTGTCCCTCCCACTCAGTAGGGCCCATTGAGATGCTTATCTTCTTATTTATATTTACCACACAGCTAAAAGCTTCCTCCCCATCTAACTCTTCTCCCACCACGTTCTCACAGGTCTGCATAATGAGATTAACAAATAAATCTTCAAGAGCTAAGCAGATCAATAAGACTTTGTACTTCTAAGCTTTTGGTGTTGGTGAAGTAGGCGTATTCAGCATCTTCAACCTAGTTCCTTTAAAAATCAGAAGCTCCTAGCACAGATGAAGCCTGTCTCAGGCGCCTTAAATTACTAATCTATTTTCCAAGAAAAGACACTAGAAAGATGACAATACCGAGTCATATTGTATTGTTCTGATTTGTTCCAGGCAAAAGATATCAAATTTACAAGTGGAAATGAAAGCTATCTCCCTTCTCAGTCCTAATGTATTGACTTGCCAATACTTGTCTCTGTCAACTTGCTTAGAAGCTGAATGCCATTTTAGATTCTTTCTCCTGTTTTTCCAGCACATTGTTACCAATAAGCCTGTTCTGCCACTGGAAACACTTGGTAATCAGATTGTCTTCAGTAGCTCTGCACACATACAATGGATTCTGATCTTGTACAAGAGAATAACAGAACCCGTTTCCCTTCGTCTGGTCTGCTTAGCTATGCTGAGCTAACAGGAGTCAAAAATGAACTCCAAACCCCCCCAGGCAAACAAATCAATACGAACACACATGGACCAAGGCTGCAGCAATAATGGCCAAACTTCCTATGGGAAGCTGCCCTGCCTCAGAAAGCAACATGAGGCTATGCCTAAGGCAAGGGGAATGTCTCCCTTACCCCCTTGCTGCTCCTCAAAGAGTGCTGTTGAATGTCTGGCCCACTCAACAAGGTTGGATATGACTTTTTGTGGAGAATTGGCCCACTTTATACATCTATCTTGGCACCCACTCAGCCTGAAGTCTTTCTTCTCCAGTTGCCAAAAAGCATGCTAGTAATTCAGATACACTGGTGGGTCTGGGATATGAATAGCTGGCCACTGGGAACAGTATGAGGACTTTATTGTCTTCCATAGCCCATTATAAACCAAGAATGATTCACCACATGTAACTGAGCTGGTTTTGGATTTTAAATCTGAAGACATCAAGCCTTCCAATTTATTTCAATTACCTTCTTTTCTTTCCATTGCTCTGGGAGAGGAAAAATAAAACTTCATTTCAGCACAATAAAAAAATTAGGGGTTATCAAGAAGCAGTTCGGGGATTGTTTGTGGCCTGTTAAACTTATGCAGTCCCTAAGTATACAGTCAGCACACCACTGAAAATGGGTCATTTCTGTGTGCCTGTTGGGACAAGGAATTTAGCAGGTTAGTCAGATGGAGAGTTACCCAAGCATGGTTAAAAAAGCAATGCTTTTGTAGACTGCTTCAAATGTCAGATTCAAAATCCATAATTCATTCAAAGGCTGATGAGAGAGGGATGAGGAAAGAACATAGCTAAAAATTTAAATGGTAGAAGACAGACGGGATTTTCAACAGCATGACGAAGAACTGACGGTGAGAGTTGACTCTTAGTGGGTTCTGCTGTGTTATGTTCTCAAAGCCATTAAAAGAACTGTTGAAAAATTAACCATCATGCAGGAGTCCAGAAATCTCTCAACCATGTGTTTATTTTTCAGTCATGACACAGATCTATGCATGTAAAAGAAAGAAGTAATTTACCATTTGCTTAAAATAACAGATTCCCCAGGAGCTCTCTCTCTTACAGAATCTAAAAATAACAATATATAAAAAGCATATCTACCCAGTTCTCTAACTGGACTCCTAGCATATTAATGTGCAAGACATGTCTTGCAAGCCTGCAAAAGGTACTTAGGCTCTTTTTGTAAATATCAATGCTATGCGCAGGTTTATGGATAATGCTATTGCTGCAGTGGGCACATACAGCAACATGGAAATCAACTGAGCTTTGTCCTTATGAATTTGTCCTGTTCCAGGCAGGAGCCCCCTGTTTTGCTCCATCTCGTCTTCTCATGGTCACCCATAGCCTTCAGTACCTGCCTAGGTGTCCTTCAGCTCCTAACTCTCTTACCATGTTGGCAGCCAATAATTACCAGCTCTGTTAAGTATGAATCATTGCTTTTGGTGGAAGAAGGAGCAGCTCTTCCAGTCTACCGTGAAATTACAGTGGAAATCTGTATGGATGAGGTTGGATATTGCCCACCTTGCCCTGCTTTCCACCAGAGAGTGTTTCCTCTGTTCCTTCTTATTCTCTTCTGTTCTTAGTTCAGCCATATGTTTGTGTTTTATACATGTAAGTGAAGTTAGGAGAAAGCTTGCTGCTAACTTCAGTGAGATTGAAATTTAACCCACTATCAACATTTCTGCTTGTAATATTAAGTGAAAGAACTGGAATTTCAGCAGTGCTTTGCAAACAGAGATGCACACAGTTAAGATCACTTGGGTGAAATTCAAGCCTGTTGCAGTCAATGTGGTAGCTATTTTTTTTCACTACGCCTCTGTTTAGCCCACACTTGAGAAGAAAACACACACAGACACTGAAGTATTATTTATTTAGAATAAACATCAGTTGAAGGAATTGTATGGTCAAACTGCCTAATTGTATCCTTGGTCACAACTGTAAATGATGTAGCACAGAAAGAATATGATTCCTTCAGTCTTTTTCGCTTTTTTCTCCAGCAGCCTTCTCAGTATTACCCTCAATCATTTGGAAATGCAGCAGCAGTGTATTATAATACTATTTTGAGTATTTATGGGAAGCATCTGCTGTAAGTACTAACCTTTGTTTATTACTGTGCAAAAACCACAGCAGCATGTCATGCAGATCTAATTTGAGAATTGCATGCTGAAACTATTATGCAATTTATTTTGTTTCCATCCTGTTCAGATGATCTGTGACTATTCATGTGTCTTTTGTTTTGAAGTGTTTATAAGACTGTTTACAAGGCTTTGTTGAATTACTGCGCAGCAAGGTATTAGGTACCAGGACTAACTCAGTAGGTCAGAACTTCAGAAAATTCAAGTTGTTTCAGTGGTCTTTGCTGTGCAGATAATGCAGCACATTCAGTTGCTCTTTAAATCCACTGATTTATCTTCTTATTAGATTTTAGCACCACACTGAAGTTGCACATAGATTTATTAAATTGGTAGTATTCATTGGGATCTGTATGCTGCTTTTAAATGGTTTCCATTTCTCAGGGAAAACAAGAAGTAAAGGGAATTAAATGCCTGTGTAAGAATGCAGGGAAGGATAGTGGCAGTCTTAGTAATATTACTGAAGCCCTCTGGTGCCCAGACTCATGTCACTGCCCTTGACTATGCTTCCTCACCTCAAGAGAACCATTGGTACTCCCTCCTGTAAGCTGAACTAGTGGTGATACAGTTTTGCAGGCCTAGTTTCAAGAGAAATTTTCCAGTGCACACAGGGGAGGATGCTGGACAGTATATACACAGTTCTGCTGGAACATGCTTGCAGAGACCTAATATTTTGCTCCATGGTAATTGTCATACAACATCCATTCATTTCTATTTCTAGAAGGTTGAAGTATTAACTCCCTCTCATCATAGAGGTGCACCTGTGAACTGTATAAACTACTCTGGGAAGAAGATTGAACATAGTTGCTTTTCATGAAAAATAAAAATATACATGTGTATACATATTTAGCTTATTGTAGGGCTGTTTATGCACTTTTTTTTTTATTTTTAAGGACTATAAATATACGCATGCATAGAAAGGCTTAATTCTAAACCTCAGCTCTGAGCAAGGAAATAAACTGGTCTGGGAAGCCAAACAGCCCGTGCAACCAAATCTAAGACTCCGTTTTTTGTTGTAAGGCTTCAGGTTGGTGCTTATGATTACAGAGAAGTCTAGGCACTGAAGCAGTTCCTATAAGAAGAAGTGGTTTTCACTGGTTTTGCAACCTTAATGAAAAGCCTATCACAGAGAAAGGAAAAATACTATTAAAAAAAAAAGTGTGGCGTGGTTCATCTGTGTTTAAGTCACTTTTAAGAATACACAAAATAAGTGTTTTTAGGAACAGCAGTCTCTTCTACGTTGCTACTTGTGAGATACTTTATAGTGCTGTGCTTCAGCTGCCCTGAGCACAAAACACTGGTCTCTATGGAGCCGGCATGAACTGGTCTTATGTGAAAGTACAACACATCCATGACATGGGGGAAAGAATAACTCTGATTGCTGAGCCTGATGAGTTGTAAAAATGCAGCAGTTCTGGAAAGCACATCATACAATGAGTTCAGAATGAATTTATGTTTCCCTTCAGATTATATCTGAACACTGGCAGGATGATCTAAGAGGGCTATTTATAATAGACAGTAGATGCAGAAAGTTCCACCTTATTTATAAGAAATGAGAAAAGAAAGCTAAGTTAATAAGATGGTTAGAAAGGTAAGTTGGTAAACTAGCTTTATACCTTTAGACATCAATAGTCAAAAAAATTATGAACAGGACTGAAACTTCAGTTTAAATGCTGAGTTTGGGATGGCTTATTATGCCTGTGTCATGTCCTATCTCCACCCTTTCCCCTCTTTGCTTCTCTTCATTCAGTTGCTCACAGGGGAAAACACTAATGTAGCTGTAAGTTAAGCAGACAGAATTTCACTTTGCCATAAGTGCCAGCAGTTCCTCGTTTTCTCCACTTCATAAAGGGATGCTCTTGTCAAGTGGCTTTCCTGTGAGAGGAATGAACTGGCTTTTTCTTTCTGAGCTCTGTTAAGTAACTTGGTGCTCTTTTCCTTTGTTTGTTTCTGCAGTGTTCATTTCCTAGAGCTCCTGTGGACCATCCAAGTGCACCTCAAAAGTGAGAACTAAGTGTATCAGCACATTGTCTCACGGCATGTTGGCAGCCTGAAATTAAGTAAATGAAATGACTCATGGCTCTTAAACTAGTTCAGTCCATCTGTAAGTGTGCCAAGGACCCTATTATTAATCCTTTTTGAAGATCCAAACTTCAACCCTATTTTGGAGGTCTGAGGTTTTGTGGGTTTTTTTTTTTTGGTGGTGGATTTTATTTGTTTGTTTGGTTTTTTTTTATCCAAATCCCAGATCTTTTTCCCAGTAGACCTCTGATCTTGGCCCAGAAAGGAATCCACTACTCATGAGGTACTAGCTTTACTTGTTAGTCTGGTGTCAGCTTTCCCTCCCAGAACATAAACAGTTAATGTTTTTCTGGAACAACTGAGCTGATTACATTTAGAGTTTCACAGTCTCCCTGACCCTAAGAGAATTTGCTGTTGTGGTTTTGCCCTCTTATTAAGTTTCCTTGACATAGGTGTTATTTGGTTCCAGCAGGCATTGGGGTACAGTGAGAACTGGGTGCTCTGCAAGGGTAAGAGAGCCCTTCCTTGGCTTTATTCTCATTGCAGCTTTGGTTGAAGACAAAAAAATAAGACATTTCCCTCCCTACAGCAGAAAACCCAGTGATTTGCATACACCCTTATCTCATCTGAATGTTTTTAACATGGATGTTTAAGATATGAATAGACTACTTTTAATTTGGACCTCCCTAAATATCCCCACAGTGGTATTGTTACTGTAACAGAACATACTCCTACAGGATCCTCCTTGGTTAGCCTTAAAAATACTTTAAAACAGAAAGGAAGAATGAGGTCTTTGTCTACAGATGCTAAAATCTTCATCTATGAGATATTGTTGATGTATTGCCATGGAAACATTTACTAATTGTCCTTGTAGCATTTAAAATAATGACAGAAAAAGGTAAAATTTGTCAAGAAATGACACTTTGTGAGAGGTGACCTGAACCAGAAGATTCTGAACAGACAGTGTGGTACAGTAATCCCTTCTCCAGATTCTCTCTTGCACATTATGATCGTCTTGGTGTCTTTGCTAACAAGATCCCATTACCATTAATAGGAGCAGTGCCACCATGTGCCTTGATGCTTGTTTACAGTCAATCCTTCAGAACACAGAGGTTAGTGAACTTAGACTTCAATCAAAAGTCGAGACATTTTCTATCATAGTTTTAAAGATTTCAGTATTCACATTTATCACTTTTCTTTTTTTCCATTTCTGTTTTGCTCTCTGTAAAAATGCTGCTTTCCAGTTCTAGGTGTATTCCTTCAGGCCTGGTGTGATGCAAACCCACTCGTAGCTCTCACCTTGTGAATTTGCAAAGTAATTTAAAAGCTCACAGCAAATTAGTGCAGTAAGTGGAAGAGGTGGGACAAAATAATACACTCATGTAAAACTAGGTTAGTTAAAAGTGTATCTTGAGAAATCCCAGTAGTAGGTGGGGGTTTTGTTTGTTTGTGGCTTTGTTTTGTCTTGTTTTTAAATAACCTTGAAGTACTACTGCCAGCATCTTGTATTCACAGTAGTGCTTCATTAGATGGCCCAGGAAGCATTTGTGCTCTTCAGAAACCCCCATCAGAACTCTCTGTATCTTTAAGGTCTTGGTGTTAATCACCATGTAGCAAATGAATCAATGTCTTCTAGAAAGTACGTTTGTATTTGCGTTGATTTAAAAAAATAGTGAAATGACAGCATTGACTTTATACGTGGCCAGTTCAGACTAGCAGTAGAGTAGTTATTGACCTAACGTGCTTGCATGTTGCTCAATCTAAACAATTCTTTGTTCATCACATGGGTAATTTAACATGGGCAGAAATAGAACCAAACACAAGGAGCTGCTGTGCGTGCTTGCTTTCCCTCTCTCTTCCCGTTACAGAGGAGTCTGTTCTCTAACAGGTCCCTGTGAGAACAAAAAAATGATGCCTTATGTGAAGGGTTCTTTTACAAAAAAAGACTTACCTTCTCCCACAGACTGCTCAAGTGGAGTTAATCAGCTTGGAAACTCCCAGGCAGAGAGTGCAACCACATGAAGCAGCTAAACTAGCAAAACTGTGAAACTTAGTATTAATTTCTGCTGTAAGGCTTTTCTCTTTACTGTTCCTGCAGGGAGTTATACGAAGAAAAATATATGTATATATATATATATACATATATATACACTTTGCTTAAGGTAAGACAGTATGTGGAAGTCTGCCATATGGGCACTCAGAACATTGCCACTTCAACCACTGCATATCTAATATTGGTTTTAAATCAATGAGGCCTCTTAACAGAATAGTAACAAAAGAAACTCTTCAGTGTGCTTTGGATCAGAAAGAAGTAATGGAATTGCTTTGTATGTTCCTACTAGAAACATCACAAGTCCACGTTTGTTTGCTCTCTGAAATCTGGATTTTGAAACAAGACCAGCCATGCTTTTCTATAGGTGCAGAAAGAGAAAGTGACTTAAGGGGCTTCATTATTCTTCTAATACCACTTCTTGCAGATTTCATCTAGTGATCACATGAAAAGAGGCAGTTAAGCGGAAAGGTGAGAGAGTTAGCAGACTGAAGACAACAGGTATGGTCACATCAGAACTCTGCAGCTGGCAGAAAGGAAGAGCCATGTGCAAGCCGAGACAGGGGAGTCCTGTGAGGAGGAGGAGCTGTCCAATCATTTCCTTCACTAGGTGGGAACTGCTGCACAGTTGAGAGCTTTTCTCTTTCTTCAATTTTTTCTGCATAATTTTTCTATGAAGCAGTTGCTACTCAAACTTCTCTGCTTTGGAATAATCTAAAAACAATTGTCAGAGGATGACTGAACAGCAAAAAATATTCATATAAACCACGCACATTTCATTTAAGCGTTAGTCTGCCCTGATTTATTTTGTTGTACCTTGAAGCAATGTTATGTCAATAAAAGTAGTTAATACTAACATAGCTTTATATCCAGATGCAGCACGCACAGATAAAGCATGAATGAAATAAGGTAAAATATTCTGTTTGATGACTGACACTGAACAAGGATGCCTTGAGTAAGGAGATGCCAAAGCTTTTAATATGAAGACCCATCAACAACAAATGCCAGTGTAAATGATTAAGTGTTTTGAGGTTGCTGCTGATTCATTATGAGAAAAGTTTAGACAGCCAGACTGTTAAGCATTAAATGAAACAGTAACAATATGCTCAAATTTTACTTTGCTAGTGACTTAGGTCTTCAGTGTCCACTCAGACATGTAAGACTGAAAAGGTGAACTAAGCTACTACTGAGCCTGATGGTAAATGCACGGTTAACAATAATATGAAAATAATGAAAAATAATTCTAGCAAGATATCTAAAATTCAAGCATTGCTTTAGAAGGCAAAGGAGTATAAGAGATGAGTCGTTCTCAATACCTTGGCAGTAATATGCAAGCCAAGGGGGATGTCTAGAAGGGAATAATGTCACAAATTAGCAAGGCAGCAACTGCATTTATCTGCTTAAATATGATTCAGTCTTTGAAAATCTACAACATAAAGAACAAACTGAATATTCAATCCATGTTATTTTCAACCCAACAGATGGATGGGAAAGCTGGAAATCTACCAAAAGTATAGGCAGTCATCTAAGAAGGTTGATAAAATATTCAGAAAAGGTTCAACTTAGAAAAACACTATTTTGTAAAATAAATGAATTTCTAACAATTTTTCCACAATTTTAACAATATCTTACATCAAAAAAAAAAAAAAAAAAAAAGGGAGAAATCTGTATCTGGGATATATTTGGTAATAAAATGAAGAATCTGATGGGTAGAAGTGTATTCAGAAGGAGATTTACACGCAAAAAGGTGGGACAAGAAGGCCGCAGTCCGCTGATCACTGTGAAGGGCAATGCCTGCGGGACTCGAGCCCCGAGGACGTCAAAGCCCGCTCGCTGCCGCACGAGCCCAGCGGCCGCTGCCGGGAGCTTCCGCAGGCAGAACGCGACCACGGACAGCTCCCGCCCCGACGGTGCCGCGCCCGCAGCCCGTGGAGCGGCAGGAACGGCAGCAGGAGCAGGAGAAGGGTGAAGCTCTGGATGGCTGCTTCCAAACTGGGGAACAACTAACACTTCAGAAAATGGGTGTCCGTCTTTCGGAGGGACTTCTACGGCATGCACGTCCGAACAATTGAGGGCATTTGTGAGGAAGTTCCTTTGAGTTTCTACAACACAGCAAAATAGGCACTGCAGCATGCTGTCTGTTTGGAGAGTAAAAACACCGTGTTCACTCAAATAAAGGCTGTGTTCATCGAGCAGCTGCTTCATGTGGTTGCACTCACTGCCTGGGAGTTTCCAAGCTGATTAACTTCACTTGAGCAGTCTGTGGGAGAAGGTAAGTCTTTTTTTGTAAAAGCATACAGAAATGCTATTCTGGTAATTTATTTTCCACACTTTCAAAGAAATCATCATTATAGAAAGTAGTGTAAATGTCTGCAAGGAAGCATGAATAGCATGAATAGCAAAGCTTCAGACCCTTCTCCAGACATTTCACCTTTTTCATCACACTGGCCTTTGTCTGCTTTGACATACTTCCCAGCTCTTCCCAGTTCCAGCCAGTTGTGTCTTCCTATCACAAAATATAACTGTTGATAGTAAAATCCTGTAAAGATTAGATACATTATTTTGCTGCTGGATGGAACTATGAAGATTCCATGGAAAACAAAACCCTTGTTTTTTTCTTGTACCTCAAGAAAGGTCTTAACACTCTTGCTCCCTGATGGTCACTATACTTCCTTGTGCTCCTGGTTACTTCACCCCTATTGAGCATCCAAATGACTTTTCTTGCCCTGCTACATTAAGCTGAAGTCTATGTCTTTACTTGACTTCACCTCGTTCCTTTGTCATTGAATTTTTTACTGTATCATCATAACCCCCATCACCTTTTGTAATGTAACAGTGCTGCCTCATCAGTCTTCTGTTGTCTTATTGTAATTCTTGTCTACAGGCCTTCTACTTTGATACAGAGCAACTGGACTTAAGGGGCAAAGGGGATTCAATCACACCTTATGTAAGATGGTAGATTTGGATAAGATATAAAGAAGTTCTTTATTATGAGGATGGTGAGTTACTGGAACAGGTTTCCCAGTTCTGGGAAATTGGGTTTTCCAGTTGTGGCTGCCCCATGCCTCGCAGTGTTCAAGGCCAGGTTGGATGGGGCTTGGAGCAACCTAGTCAAGTGGAAGGGGTCCTTGCCTGTGGCAGGGAGGTTGGAACTGGATGAGCTTTAATGTCCCTTCCGATCCAAACCATTCTGTGATTCTATGATTTGTGTTAGCTGAAAAACTGTAAATATGTATAAAATTGAGTCAATGTAACTCAATTTATTGTATCAAGCTATTTTAAAGCATGTACTCTTTTCTTATAGAGTAAGAATGGTCCTCCCTAGTGTTTCCAGAAGACACTGAAACTTTTCTAGGCAACTGCTTACTACAGTGACTTCCTAATTTGACGGATCCACAAGCATGATTGGGGGAGAACCTCTGTAATGTGTTACCAGGAGTCAGGGCCAAAGTAGTACATGATCTCAATAAATAAGCTTGTCTGCCTGCCTGCACTATTTTCTACTCAGGCCAGTTCATGTTTGTTGAGGTTTGTTTCCTTTGTTGAGCTATGTAACTAAACTAATTTAAATATACTATGCATAGGATGTTTAAACTGGATTATGAAGAGTTGTACTTTTTTGTGTAATTTCAGTGAAGACTGGAAGATACAATGCTGTGTATAGGGAGAAATTAGACTTTCAATCAATTACAGTGCAAGTGCACTGTACTTACATAATTATTCATGAAAGATCTCAGTTGGCTTTGCAGGACTGTAGTTTGGTGGCAACATCTTTTACATGTAAACTGAACCCACGATGCAGAAGGCACCGAGATTACATTTTCAGAGCAGAATCATGTTAGAGAAAAACAGTGTTCAAGAAATCTAAATGGTAACGCTTAATAGCTTTAATCCTTTTACTGCCTTTGTGCTGCACTTCTGCTTCAGCTGTGGTATTATGAGGCTGTCTAGTCAAATTAATTGCATCCCCTAGTAGGAATCATGTAGGCGCTTATCTTGCTTGTACATTTCTAAAGCAGGCAGTACTGTGATGGCTAAACGATGCTTTGTCTTTGTGCCTTTTTGTTTCCTCTTACTCCTTATAACGTAAAAAAAATAATGGTAAAGAAGTTGACAATAGAACTCAAACTTGCAAGCCAAACAGGGATATATTTTGTCTGCTCCATAGATCAGCCTGTGCTCCCGGCCACTGATGAACAGAGGTGCGAAGTTAAAAACAAACAAACAAAAGTACAAACAAACTTCTTGGCAATCTGGAAGAAACACGGTGTTCAGTGTCCACTAGCTGTTTGCAAAACCACCTCCAGTGAGCCTGAGCCGGAGCGGAGCCAGCCCGTCTTACACAACCGCGCTGCCCTGCGCAGCCAATGCCGCAGAGCAGGATTTGGAGCAGCAGCAGCCTCGAGTGCTGCTTTAGCGTTTCCTCAATAACCGCAGAACTTCCTGCATCACTTCAGCTCTCATTTGACACAATTAGTTTGCGAGCAGTTTGGGTGGTGAATCCTTCTTACCCACAGAGAGACGGGGACACTGTGGCTACCGTCCCCGGCCAAATCGGCCGAAGCGCCGAGGCGGCGACACCAGGGAGAGGGTGGGCCTCTGTTTCATTGCGCTCCGATGCGGGGCTGCACCACCCGACGGGGTGTCCCCTCTGCAGACATGTCTCCCCGCACTGCGTCCCGGCAAGGCAGCCGAGCGGCTGAGGGGCCTCCGCTCCGAGGTGCGAGCGGCGCCGGGCGGGGATTCCCTCGGGCCGGGCCGGACGGGGCTACGCCGCCGCAGGGA
>JASSUY010020432.1:0-27736 GCA_032466535.1 Forpus xanthops
TTTCCCAGGGAAGTTGTGAATGCTCCATCGCTGGCAGTGTTCAAGGCCGGGTTGGACATAGCCTTAGGTAGCATGGTTTAGTGGGAGGTGTCCCTGCCCATAGCAGATGGGTTAGAACTAGATGATCTTCAGGTCCTTTCCAACCCTAACTATTCTATGATTCTAAGATTCTATGAGATGAAAAGGCATATAACATCCCTAAACAGAAATAATGAAGAGTAACAACATTGCTGGCTTAAAAGCTTGAAGTAACTATTATCTTCGAAGTATTTTGTGACCTGCTGGAGGTGGATAAGTGTTCTGACTAGTTTTCAGTACTGGGAATTTGTCTCCCTGATTTTTTCCAACTACTATAGAGAAAGAGCCATGTCTTGTATTACCTTCTCAGCATTTAACTACTTAGGGCATCTAATATCAACCACTGTGGAAAAACTGTTAGTGTCAGGCTTCTTTAAATACCCATCTGCCCAAATTTATGTTTGTCTATTTTAAAACCTCTGCTGGTGGAAATAGACTGTTATATACCAATCACAGGGTATCACAGTTCAGACAGGTGTCCTGGATGGGATTATTTGGAGTGTGCAAATTTCTGAGAGAGTCTTGTAATAAGCTAAAAGAAAATAGAATTGTGACTGTTTCTTGCGTGTTTTGATGTGCAAAATGCACTTGCTCATAGATCAAAGGTGTGAATGATTCACAGATACCCAAGATACGAGATTTCTTTGGTTTGATACATACTGGAGCATTTTCAGTTGCTGCCAAAACTGGTGCACCAGCATTGTTTTTATGTGGTGAGCTCCCGCAGCTGGCTGGTAGCCCTGTGTGCGGCCCATCAGCACATTTTGTGCCACATGACTCCTTTCCCTGGCTGCTGTTTCTGGCTGCAGCAGCCCATGGAGTTGTTTCCAAAGTGGTGTTTGGTTGATCCATTAGCAAATCCCATTATTTGTTAATAGGATTTGTTCTTGTGCTGCTTTGTCTGGTCACTAATTGTTTATTGCATATTAGGAGTACAATGAGATGACTGTCAGCTGTGTTACCAGTATTTTGTGTGCAAGACTCGTTTGCTTGTGATGGTGGGATGTGCTTTGGGAAAGCCTCAGTAGGGAAGGCAGAAGATAAAGGTTCTCCATTTCAAACATTGCATTATATCCTGTTCTCCAATTGGCACTAGTTTCCTGGTTCCCCAATAGACAGTGGGGAGCATAGGGGGCTGGTAAACTCATCTGGAAGGCAGTGTGCTCTGTGCATGTGGATGCAGAGCCACAGCTGCTTTCCAGATTGCCTCTGTCTTTATGAAAAAGTGCCCCACTGTGGTGGCAATCAAACAGAAAAGCATTAAGAAAATTCAGAATTAATTTGAAATAGGAAGATTAAGGTGAACTATGTACAGGAAAGCTTAGAAGCTAGTGAGAACTAGTTGCTTTTTTCTTTGTTGAATGTTTTGTTCAGTTTGGGTGGTATTAAATGATCATAAAATGCAGATAGAAACTACCTCTCAAAAAGGGTCTGTCTGAGCTGGTTTTGATAAGCTCTGTCCCAGCTTAGTTGGATCCAGCTGTAAACTCCAGCTGCAAATTTTGAACAGTCTTTATATTATTAAGTAATCTTAATTTAAGGATAAAATAGGCTAAACAATTTATTTTGTAGTTTGGCTGAATGACTCAGAAATAGGTTTCCTGAATATCTATATGTATCTCTTATCTTTTTGTATTGGAAGCTAATTAGAAACGAGCTGAGGAACCAGATTCTTACACCAGTTAGGAACAGGCCTTTTTTCCAAGTTTGTGCAAAGCATCTGGAAAGAAATAAGACTCTATTCTTTCATTTGAGTAGTCCAACGACAAACTGAAGTGCGAATGTATATACACACATGTATACAATGTGCATAATTACACGTACACAAATATATAAATATATGCCATTACATATGCCTTCTATATGCATGTGTGTTTCTATATACATATGTACATGTGCTCACACATATTAAAAATAGAGTGAATAACTGCCATTATGATCATCTTTTGTGACTTACATTTGCCAGCCAGGGTGAAAACTGTTTCATCTTGAAGTTCTCTTAAAAGATTTGATGATTTTCTGCCCTAGCTCTTTGAATAAAAGCTTAACTTCCTAGTCAAATCAACCATTCCTTTCAATCGTTTACAGAAATACAGCCATCCTCCTGTGAGTTATCCATGACCTATTCCCTATTCAAAGGGAACAGTTTTCACCAGAATAAAGATTTAGTGTGAGCAGGAAAGTTCCTGAAACACGTCCTACCTCTTGATGTAGGGCGAAACAGGATTTGCACAAGTGCTGGTTTGTCAGTAAGTTAGGCATGTACTTAAATCCTCTCTAATATTAAATTTCTTTTCAACCCTGACCTATGATTTTGAATCTATGATTTTGTGTGCATGATAGCCCACCCACAGTTCAGGAACCAAGCTCTCAAGAGGACAAAGAGGAAGCTAACAAATATTTAAACGCTTTGGGATGTGTGTTCTTCTTTGATGACATGAAGATTGTGCCTCTCCAGGTAGTGTGATGACAGTGTTCAGGAATAGAGCATGGTTATAAATCGTGCTTGGTCATTTGTTCAAATGCAGGTGCACACTTGCAGTGGAAAGGCAGAGGTCTGGGAATTGCTGGTCATGCAGCTTCTGCCCTTGCTTAGGAACTGGCTGCAGAACCTGTGGAGGAAGACAGCAAAGCGGGATCCTTGAGCCAGACAAGAACTGAAACATTTTGAGGACTTTTTTTTTTTTTCCCACTGCACGAAAAGCACCTTCTTCTATCTTACCGTCTTTCACAAAACTCCTGCTAACCTGATGTAACTTAATGAGTTCCGGTTCGAGGTGAACAATATAATTTCTCATAATTTCAAACATCATTTAGTATTTTCTAGGAAGGCATTCCTGAACTGCCTAGTTCCGTTCTGTGACTTGCTACAGTCTTTTCTAATAACATCAGGTGGACTGATTGTTGTTGTAGTGAATACTTGGATTTTTAACTACATCCTTCATTATTTTGTGTCCTGGTAGCAAATACATCAGAGTAAGGAAAATAAATTAGAACACAAGGGGACATTGATGAGATGAGTTATCAATGGCCAGGCAAAGAACTACCACAGAGGAATATGGAGGAGTAGCACTGACTTTCTAGTGAGCAGAATTATGTTGTTTGTCAGAATAATTGCTGAAGCTTTTACTTCTTTAGACAGTTGCTCTGAGTCACTTAGCAATTTTTGGGTCATGTCCAAGTAGCAGGTAACTGCAGCTTCTTTTTGCGTCCTGGAAGCTGCATTAAGTGTCTGTCTCTGCCAAGAAGATAGTGAATGGTATGCCTTGGCTATGGCTTTACTCTAGATAGAAGCTCCCCCCTTTTTTTAACACTTTTTTTTTTTTTTTTTTTTTTTTTGTTGTTGTTGTTCACTTATTGAAAATATGACCAAAGTAAAAGATAAGGTAATGCTGCAGGGCCTGGTGGGCTAGAACAGTCATTGTTATTAGGGTGACCTACTGTAATTTAAAAATGAAATTGTCAATCTTACTTTTCTATCTATGCTTTCTTCTTTCCCTTTTCTCTGTCCAGCATTTAGTCCCATTTGAGCCATGTGTCTTTTCATATGCAGATGTTTTATGTCTGGCTCTTTGCTTTGGTTGTCCCAAACTTGCTGAAATACAGGGATGTATCAGCTCTGTATTTTAGGAGGCAGCAGAGGGGAGTAGGACACAAACCTACAGGGTAAGGAATAGGATGGAAAGGATGCTTTGAATAACTATATCTTTACCCAGTGCAAGAAATGAAGGACTACAAATTAAATTTTTGAGTAACAAGTTCAAAAGGGAGATGATTGTCTTCACGCACTGAATTTGCACTGGAGAGCTCTGGCACAGAGTGTTGAAAGTTCATATGGGCTCAACAAGCTACTTAGAGGCAGCTCCTTGGGGAGTGCTGCATCCAGAGATGCCTTTTTTGAGCTATAAAGTCCCTAAGGTTCAGCTTTTTTGAAGTTGAGAGAATATTTTTTTCTCCACAAATCTTTATCAGTGGGCTAGAATTTGAGGGACCTGGATTTTACCTCTGACCCTGACTTGTGTATCCTGATTTTACTGTGTGCAGAAAATGTGAGCGTGATATCTTCAGCATTGTATCATCCATATGGCCATCTACAACTTTGGTGATGCTGGTGGAGGGCAGCTAGGAGGAGGCACTGTGTGTGAGAGGTGGGGGGACTAGGGCATATATCCACTTCCATTCCCTTCTCTCTCTGCCTCATCTGCACTTGGAAAGTTACAGTGACTAAACTCTTTATTTTTAGACATTACAAAGAATGAAAGCATTAGACAGCTAGCTGCAAAAATATTTATTCGTGACATTTATCTACATTTGTGCAGTTCTTGTTGCTATTCTGGAGAGAGCATGCAATTCCTCCCGCTTCAGCTCATTGGTCTCACAGTTTCAGGAGAAACTGAAATACTTCCAACTTTATGCATTCATATATAAAACAAATAAATAAATAAATAGCTTCCATGTTTGGAAAACATGGCTGCTGCTGTTTGCAAGCTGCTGGTTTTGTTTGTGCCCCATTTTTGTAGTAACATAGTAAGTGAAGAAACAGCTGGAGTGCTGCTGGTAGGTTCTGTACTGGAATATTACTGTCTTGGTGGCTGAACACCCTGTGCTTCAGTCAGTCCTGTTACAAACTAACATGCAGCTTGAGATAAACTCCCTAATCTTTCCACTTGTGAGAGAAAGGATTAAATAGGTTTACAGTGACATGATGGTGTTTAACAGAATATGTGAACAGGGGCTGGTACTGGGGCTGTGATTAGTGGAGTCTGTCTGACAGCCTGTGATAGGGGCTGGTAGGTGTGCAAAGGTAGTTCAGGCCAAACAGATATTACTGGTTGTGGGGTTTGTGATTGAAACAAAATCTCAGGAAAAAGAGGGAATTTTTGACCTTGCGCAATGGGGAGGCATAACTTCTAGATATGTATCTTGAGTAAAAATAAAAAAGCAGGACAGTATAAATTTTAGAGAAATCCAGCTGCAAGATAAACAAAAAGTTTTACAGTAATTGAATGATGTCAGTCAGTCATATCAGTCAAGTTCCTTAAGAATGACTCTGTAGACAAAGCATTTAATAATACTGCTGTTGAGTGATGAGGATAATTTCTTTATTTAAAACTGTGTGTTAGCACTGCACTAAGTGGTAAACCTGCAAGCTGGAATATAGCTACTAAATCTTTTTTTGATCATATCTACCTTTCACAAACTGTTAAGTAAAGTGAAACTTTTTATTGCATGAAAGTACTATTGGATGGAAGCCCTTGAGTCCCTTATTGCCCCCCCAGCAGATTACTGTGACCAAATTGTCTGCAAACTGGTCTGTATAAAATCTTTTTTCACTTACATGGCATTGAAAGTGAAAAAGCAGTTGATGATGAATGCTGTTTTGCTACTACAATATGCTGAGTTTATAGGGCACTTTGTTTCCCAGCTGAAAAATTACTAAAACCTTTTTGAAGGTGAAGCATGCTCTTGCAAGCAAAGATGGAATAGTTTTATACAGCTTTTATGTGTACATGTCAGTACTCCCATTGCATGAAGTGTTACAGCTGTAGTGCTGTTCTTTAGCCTGCTTTTTATATCTATCTTTGATATACTAAAGGAAAGGATATTTTATGTCAAAAGGTAGAAAGATGCATGGGAGTGACACGAGCATTACAGGGGTGTAGCAGTACTTGAGTACTGGGGACTGTATTCCAGAGGGGTGCCTAGCAGATGGAGCAAGCCCAGCAGAACCTGTGCGTAGTGATGCATCTGCTTCTGCTACCACTGATCTCTAGGACTCTGACCATACTAGATCCCAGCAAATATCTGCACTCAGTAAAGTATTGGGTTGCATTGCTTCCCTTAGGTGAGCAGTTTCTCATTCTACACCATTAGTGCCATCAGCCCTCAGCAGTGCTGCAGACTGCTGCCAGACACATTCCCGGAGGTCCAAGTATTTCATTTTCTACTGCCACTTTAATTTTTATTATGGGGGATGAGCAATACCACTTGCGAGGGAAGATTTCAAATAGTTTCCCAGCTCTGTATTTTGGAAGTAGCAGGACACTGGTACTCAATATGTGGGCTGGGTTTTGGGTTGTTTTTTGCTTGGTAGGTCTTGTGTTTTTTCAAAATCTTTTAATGAAACTTTGTAGAATGATGAGGTCAGAAATGTGTTTGCTTGTTGGGAAGGTTTCTGAGGTGAAAACATTAGCAAGAAGCTCTCAAAACCTTGGGGGGGGGGACACAACTCAAAAACCAGCAACAACAAAGAAAACCCTAAACCACACACTCAAAGAAATAGCCAACAACAAAAAAAAAATCAACCTCCTCCAAATCCCAAAGCATTGATTTTCCAGCAGTCTTTTTTCCCCCTGTAGTGAGTGTAAATGCTGTCTAATAATTTGAGCCAAAGAAAGAGAAAAGGTCATGAATTCAGAAAGCTGAATATTCTCGCGAGCTGCTTAGCTTTTAGTTTTTAGAAACATATGGATTCCATAGTATAGTGCTTAGTTTGTATAATTTGGTGGGAGGTATGGATTAATGATGCTGGGGTGAAAATAATGGCCAACTTGCTACTACAGAAGTAGGTCGGAGAAACTTAAGATTCGATTTGGAGTTTTAGGAAGCAGTCATTCTTTATTGCAGCACTGGGCACACATGTGAATAGTTTTGCAAAGGTGAGCACACCCGTTACTTGCTGGCAGCAGCTATATATTTAGCATACTCATGAAACGATTTAAATATTCATGAGTTCACCAGAAACTAATTATAATACCTATATTCTAATTATGCATGTGCTTTCTTGCTGAGTTGGGGGTCTCTGGTGGTCATTGATAGTCTTCCTCACCATGTTTACTTAATGATCTCAATGCTTGCACATGCTCGCAAGGTAATGCAGAGTTAGCAGTTGGTATGCCCTTGCTTTTGTTCTATTACAGTCTCTCTTATCTTGAAGGATAGCATCCTTGGTTTTACTTACTGCCTCCTTAGTTGTTACCAGTCCCATGAAGTTCCTTTCCCTGTCAGCCGGACATTCCTTATTCCCTATGTGTCAGTAATTAAGAACAGCTTGCTGTATTTTACTATGGTAGCTTAAGGTCACACAGTCTATTGTTAGTTTAAACCTTTAATTTATGCCTAGAAATTCATCTCTCTAACAGCAGGAGAAGGAAAAGTATTGGACATCTCAGGTGCAGATGGGTACTTTTCTGAAGTCATTTTGAGAGGGCTGGGAATAGGTCCCCTTGAAAGGGTCAGATCTGATCTCTCCTGTACACCGCCCTCTGAGGCAGTGCTTGGGCAGATCATCAGCAGAAGGTTCTTGCTGACTTACTGAATCGTGCTGAGTCTCTTGCTTGGACAAGCAGGTTCTTACCTCTGAAAAGGTTTCACTGTCAGAGTTGTGACCTATTTGACCTACAAAATTTTGGTGAAGTTAACTTTCCTGTATAGCTACTGGATCAGGTTAGCATGATAAAGACCCCTGCTGGTGCTTTAGACGTTGTATCCTGGTGGGCCTTCTGTAGCAGGTGGTGTTGGAAAACATAAAACCAAAGTCAATGATTGGATAGGTATACTGGAACTACTGCCCTACATATCTACTGAATTTTTCCTAGGACTATTAAGATTTTTCTGCCTTTTTTTTTTTTTGTTTTTTTATTTAGCGATACAAGTAAGTTCTGAATTAAGTAGGTCAGCTATACAAAGATAACAAAACAAATTCAGCAACTGTTTTTGTGCTGTGGCAGTAAATCTGTTGAGCATCTGCTTAGAAACAAGCCTCTTCTGCTTTCACTCATCCTTGTAGCTAGAGCAAATTTAGATTGTTTCTGTTTAAAACCAGCAACCAATGTCCAACAAGTTAGACAATTGTAATGATAAATCCCTGGAATAATCTCTTTTTAGAGAGCATGAAGTAGATGAGCTGGGAAAATTTATTCTGCATCAGTCTTTCAAAAAGGGAGCCAGACTCTTCAAAACAGATTTGGGCACCTCTTTAGCACAGTGGGGGATTTGTGCTGGTTGTAACTGCATTCCCTGGAATTTGTAAATATACTGATGAGAAACAGTGAGATTTGACAGGCATATTTAATTTGCAGGAATAACTTGCTTGCTTTTGGTGGTTTTGGTGTTTTTTTTTGTGGGGGTTTGTGGGTTTGTTTTTGATTTGCTTTGTTATTGAGCTTGCAGTTGGCTCATGTTAACAGCATGAGTTCTCTTTAATGCAAGCATCACTTTACTATGCCTGCATCCAGGTGAGTTTTTACCAGGTTCATAAAGATGCTGTATGTATGTAATCAAAGTATACCACTTAGCTCGAACTAGAGTTTGTTATACTTGGAGATGATTCAGATGCTCAGCACACTTCACATTCACCATGGTTTCCTCAAATTTCTCTGTGTAGATGCATCCTCAGCACAGGAAGGGAAGATTCAAATTCTCATTGTGCATTGGCAAGCAGTTAACTCAAATGTCTTTGTGCACATGAAAAGCCAAAGGAAAAATGCATATTCTCTGTGCTTACGGGGACTTTGTAGCAAAGGTTCTGCCTGATGACTTCATGAAATTTTTAATCTGTTAGCATGAATCATGTAGGAACAGTCTCCAGGGTGATTTTATGCTGGTGCTTTTTACAAGACTGATTTGTCTTCCTGGAAAATAGATTGTTGGTTGGGGGACGTACAGGCTTCTTAAGTTTTGGGCTGTACTAAGAAGCCATTAGCCCTGTCTATTGGTCCATAATATGGCCTGCTTTTGATAAAAATGAAAGACAAAAGCTGTGATCAACAAACCTGTCTTAAAATGTATGAAATATGCACTAGCTCAGCTTTTCTCTCTGGAAAATTTGTGAGTGGGCTTCCATATTGAATTTGACCACAAAATGCAGTTGTTTAAGTGGGGGAAGAAGCTTTCTGTGTTTGAAACACATCAAGGAAAAAAGGTTTTCTAATTTGTGGGGAGAAGATTTTACATAGTCTGTTAGCCATTGAAATGTGTTACATGTAGATAGAGAAAGTCATTGCTTTAACAAGACTCAAGAGAAACAAGAGGGTTGATGCAAAACTAAGAAATGACAGTAACAAATTAGAAATTGAAATTAATTTACTGTTTGCTTGCAACCCTCAGGAGATGTTTAAGGTCAAGTTTCAGACAGGGAACTTGTCTCAGTGAACATATTTTGAAAGTTTTACTTTATAAAGTTACAAGATTTCAAAAACCTTCTTGATATACAACACTACTTAATATATTGCTTGTGAATGGCAGGGTAGTGCATTAAATCTGACAGAGGAAATCCATAAATTAAACCAAAAATAAATCTAAGCTTATTTTGTTGGCCATTATTCCTGGTTGTGGGGCTGAGTAAGACTCCTTGCAGGTCCATCTCTTGTGGTGGTGATTTCTTTTAGGTATGCCGGTTTTAAACATGGAAGTGTAAAACACTCTTTTTCATCTATGTTAAAGAACCGTGTTTTGATTTAGGTCACCTTGAATGGATAATCTTGTCCTTTTATAAAAATAATTGGACATGAGTTCGATAGCTTTTATTGCAGATTAAATTAGGACAGTATAGGAAAGCCAAGAATGAGATTATAAATTGTTCTCCTCCTGCAGTGATGTTGAGGAATTTGTAACACATTTTTGTTCATTCAGTATATTGTTTCCTATTCCTGAGGTTCTTTCTTACCAGCTTGTGGGGTTTCAGTTTGAGAGAGGGGGAGGTAGTTGTTGGGGATTGGTGTGCTGTTTTGGGGGGTTGATTTCTCTTTTTGCGTTTGCTTATTTATACCTCAGTAAAAGTGGAAAAAGGTTTATGATTTTCAGTTTCTGGATTCTAGCTCTCTAGTTCTAAAAGGTATGTTGGTGAAACAAAGTGAGTTTCTAAATAAAGCAGAAATGTTTTACAAATCAGCATTGCAAAATAGTGTAATTTTATCACTTCAAAGGGCATGGGAAGGAATCCAAACCTGCTTTGAACTGGTTAACATGTAGCACTTGCCAGCTAACATTGTCAGTTAAGACTGATAGTTTTTAAATTGAGATTTTAGAGCAGGCCATTGAGTATTTTCTTTATGTCTCCCCTTACATGAAAGAACAAAATAAAAGGTCATATTTAATTACATGAATCAAATATTCATTAGCCCTCTCAGTTTAATGGTCTTGTGGTTTGGGGTTTTTTTGACCTTGTTTGGAAAACCTTAATTCTTGCAGACCTTTTAATCTCTTAAAAACCCTGTAATTCCTATTTACCTGTAGTGGGCTCTGTGGTGTTTGAGCACCTGAAGAGCTGCTGGGAAACTGTCAGGCATGGATTTGCTAAAGGGCAGCCATTGTGATCAGCTCAGAAATGGAAGATAACTTGCTGGTATGTAAATGCCACATTCATGTGACATAAGAGTGCCCATATTTCCAATGCCCCACATGATTAAAGAGTTGCTATGTATTAGTTTCTGACCGAAATCAAAAAGATGCAAAGATTATCTCTTCCTCCTTAATGTGATGCTTTAAAAAATATTTGTTTAATGCAGAATTTGCTAGTGCTAATAAACATCAGCCTCCAAGGATTATCGAGGGCCAGCACTACCATTTCTAGTTAATTCTGGGATTAAAATTATGTAATTTGTCAAGATGAAAAGCAGTAAAGTAAAAGGTTACATGGTAATTAATTAGGAAAGTTCATGTAGCCATTAAAAGAGAACAGAAAGTGCTCTGTGAGTTAGAGGGGGCATTTTCCTTGCTCTTTTATTAGAGGCTATTTTATCAGTGATACTGCTGTTATGTGCCCACAATGCTTATTGTAGATCTGACCTATTCATATTTCTAAAGAGAACCTTACACAGAGTGTGGAGTTCCCAGGAAGTGGAGCTAGCATATTTTTCAGCTGTAATTTTGTGAATGTGAGGAATTAGACATCTAGTGTGGGGTGTTGGAAATGGCTTCTGAAGAGTGTGCAGGTTTGGGGATTCGTTTTTGCCAGCGCTAATGGCCATGGGGTATCCTTCTGTTCCTCTGTTCAGTGCAGCATCTGCCTGTGATCACTTAATACCTTCCTCTACCACAGCAATTGTTCTTGAACAAGTTTACATACTTCTGGTGAAATAGTACTTCTTTTAATGCTGTAGGGGAGTTGGGGGATCATTTTGTAAAGAGTTTCTTGACCCCTTTGTAGAGGAAAAGCTGACCTCTGAGTTTGAGGTGGAGTGTAAAGTCAAGCTGTCACTGTTATAAATAATAGATTTGAGGAAAACCAGGCATGATCCAGAACACAAACCAGCACCTGCCTTCAGGGGCATGGAACACTTGGAGATGTTTGCCTGCAGGCAGAGGGGGCAGTATTTATAGGGCTGCAGAAACAGAGTGCTTCCCACTTCAATGCTCTGCAGTAACCTGTGTTGCCTGAACTGGCTGGCTGTGGGCTTTTTGGATTGGCTTTGTTTTTAAATGTGGCTTTAGACTGTGAATGAAGAAGTTGCCTTTAAAAAAGTTCTTGAATTCTGAGTTTAATTCCCTTGTTTATGTTAGTCTTTCGTTTCTAGATCCAAAATAGATGGGGCTGTGTTTAGCAGAAAATGCTTGTCCTTAATTTCTATGCAATTGAATACCAGCTTTCAATTCAGCTGTATTGGAATCCACTGGAAAAAAATAGATACTAGTGTGGCTTTCTTCAGATTCACATGTTTTAAAGAGAAAAGCTTGCAATATACTCAATTCTGTTCTCTTTACGCTTTCATAATTGTTATTCCCTCTTAATTGCAGTACCTTATGCAATGAATAGTCTCGTGGGTTTCAGTAAGACTACTTAGGGAATTGAATTGCACAACATTAACAGAAATGGAAAAAATGAATAGTGCTTTTAAGAAGTGCAACATTTGGCAAAATGCTCATAGTTTATACATGCATCAAGCATTATTTCTGTTTTGTTTACTTATGAATCTATTTAAATTATTATGCAAAACTATTGGTGAGAATTATGTTAATGATGCTTTTTATGACACCTGGTATGACATTTGGGATCCTATTGATTGAATTCTGCTTTAAAATTCTTTTTTAACCTTGAAAAACAATTTTTATCTTGCAAAATATAGCTCGAATTCATTCAGTTTTTGTATGAAAAGTAAAAAAATATCTCTTAAATTTTACCAGTTCCACCAATGGCAATCAGGTGTACATGGCTTTTGCACTCTTGAGTTGGTGGTCAGACCTTCTCAGTACTGCAGGCATGTAAAAGGTTTCTGTGAAAATTGCTTTATTTCCCTTGAATATCCTAATAAGAATTACCAATCACTTGAGAGGATTTTTAAAAAGCTTTTTTCAGACATGGTGTCCTGGGTTCAGCAGTAGCAGTCACTTTTCTCCTTTGTAGTAGCTGGTGCAATGCTGTGTTTTCAACTTCCAGCCTGGGAACAGCACTGGTAACACCAGTGTTTATAGTTACAGTTTAGAATGTGTTTTAGTCTGAGCAAGGACTTTGTGAGTCTCATGCTCTTCCAGGGAGGAGGGGAAGACTGGAGGAAGCAGAGACAGGGCACCTGACCCAAACTGACCAAAGAGGTATTCCATGCCACAGCATGTCATGCCCTGGATGTGAAAACAGAGGGCAGAGACCCAGAAGGGTGGGAGTGCACTGCTTGGTTGGGCTGGGTATAGGTGGTGAGCGATTGTATTATTTTCCCTTGTATTTCTCTTGTTATTATTGGTGGTAGCAGTAGTGGTTTGTTACACCTTAGTTACTAAATTGTTCTTATCTCAACCTGTGGGAGTTGCATTCTTTTGATTCTCTTCCCCATCCCTCTGGGAGTGGGGGGAAGAAAGAGGGGGAAGTGAGTGAGAGAGAAAACTGCGTGGCTGAGAGGCTTAAACCACGACATGTGGAGAAGGACCACAAAAGCATAGCAGTAGCATATCACAAAAGCATATCATATCTTGTGGGCTTTTTTAAGCTTTCCCTGTCCTTTCCTCCTTGACGTAGCTGGCCAAGATCATCCTGTATGTTGCAGCCATGTTCCCTGTACATGTACTTATTATGCTTTGCTGTCCTTGTGGATGTGTGCCCATTCCTACAGTGCATGTGAAAAACATAAGCAGCAAAGGAAGAAGAAAAAATAATTATATTCTTGTTAAGTAAATACCAGAAGCAGAAAATGTGTTTTGTTTTAGGTAATGAATATAATATCAATACAACAACTCTCTTCTGTTTTTAAAACGTAGACAAACATTGTGCTTTGTCCTGGATTTATCTAGGCTGTTCATTAGCAACACGTGTCTTTTTAAGAATGGTATTTAAGCAAACTCACATGATTTGCTTAGATTTAAATGAAGATCAGCTCAGCATAAAGCTTATTGGAATTGCTCCTTGTGGAATTTTTCTAACTTGGACTTTTCAATCTGATTTTGACTTTACCAAATAATTTTGTTGTTTTCTGTTTTTTTTTGGTTTTTTGTTTTTTGTTTTTTTTTTTAATTGGCATGTTCAGGGAACTGCCTTTCTATTGGAGCTAAAGCAAGGCTCTCTCATTCCTTCACTTGGCAGAAGTAGAAAAACAAAACAGCAATTGGAAGATATAGGCATTTAAAAATTAAACGAAAAAAAACCCCACACTAAGACCCAAAAAAAACCAAAACCCACAACCAACCAAAACAAAAAAACATACCCTATAAACAGACTTGATTTGGGAATTTTGTTTTACTACAGAAGAGACTGACTTGGCAAGTGCCCAGAAAATCCATGAGAAACAATTTTTATTTTGTGTCTGTTTTGTGAATGTTTCTTGATCTTGCTGGTGGTGGTTAAGGCTGAGCTTGGGTTCTTCCTTGAATGCATGAAAATGATGAAGTAGTCTTCATTTTATTTGTTCGATCTACAACACTCCTCTGCCCTGGCTCTACTTTTAAGAGTTTCCTTGTAAGGCTTTGTAAAATTAACTTGAACAGTGGTTGACATCCCCTTTACTGTCTGACTTAGGCTCCACTCTTTGGCTCTGTTGCATTTTCTTCAGGAAATTTAATTTCTTGAAAAGTGAAGACTGGATCTTTTGAGTTTTTTTCAGCTTTGTGGTACAAAACATTGACATAGATGCTAAAAATCTCAGCCCCTCTGTTACATGACTAGAAGTGTTTTGCAACTTCTTAGAATTAAAAACTAAATTTCTGAAATCAAATTCCAGGAGCATTTTGTTAGCTTCTTCAGCTACCTTTTGGCTATCACCTAACAGCAATGGCCAGTATGGTTATGTCTGTGTTGAGCCAGAGAACACAATTCTTTCTTCTTTTGTCACCTTGCACACACAAATTTCCAATGTGGCTAGATTACAGTGTATTTACATATAACATGTAGAGAGTTCATATGCTTCTGTTTCTTGAGCAGAAAACTGGACTGCTTTCTTCTCAAGTGCCATAGTGAAACTGGTATCGCAGAAACAGCAGTTGTAGCTTAAAACAGTGCTTAAACTGGGGCTTGCATGTGAATAAGGATTCCATGATTTTTAAGAACCTGTGGTCATACAGCTGGATAAACGGATAAATGGCACTGGAATGGTCTTTGAGTATCTTTAATGTAGGCTATGCAATTCATCTCTAAAATGTACCAGAGACACCCAGTTTATAAACTGGATGAATTTATGAATTTGTGTTTGGATCTGTGACAGCTTCATAATTTAGCAGAAGAGTTTGGAAAAAGAGCAAAGTCTTTGAGTCATGGCTCAACACCATTTAAACTTTATCATTTAGAAAATTGTATTGACTGGCAGCTTAAGTGCTTACTGCCTTTTAAGGACTTGGTTTGAATTTCCACTGTGCAAAAGGAGTCCTGAGACAGTAGCTACTCTCTAAACCAATTTATGAAAAAGACTGTATGGAGGAGAATATTATGTGCTCTTCATCTCTGCAAGCTGCCCTGCTCTTTTGATTAGTTGGTGGTTCTCTAAGAGGCATTCCTTTCATGCTTTTGTTCCATCTTTTCTCTTTTACAACATGAAAGAAAATCCTGTGTTTCATGTGCTCTGCAGAGTATCTTTCATCCTTCAAAGTGATGTTACTTGATGAAATTGTGTGTATGAGCCTGCTTTTGAGCTGTAAGGCTTAAGTATTGTTTTTGTTGGCAGGGTTATAATGTTTACGTGTTTACTATGCATCATTGATTGATAACAGTAATGGAGTAAATAACTGAAGGATTTATCTTATTTCCTTTTTTTCATTCTTTTGTTTTTCACAGGTTCATTGCTAAACCATGTGCCTTAGGCCTTAAAGTCCAAGCCAACGGACCACAGAAAGCTCAACCTAATGCTATTCTGGAAAAAGTTTTCACAGCTATTACAAAGGTAGAGTATTTAACTGTAATATTTACTTCATAAAATGGGATACAGCACTATAAACCATGGCTGAACAAAACAAAGCTACCTGCTAAAGGTAGTGCTGTATTTTTGCAGCTAAAATCAGACCATGGAAATGTCAAGATTGCTGTTGTATGCCAGTTGAAGCAGTTGCATATCCCTTCGTGATGTTTCCTGTAAGCTTTTAAGCAAAACAAAGTTGTTATACAGTGTAGGTGCCATATGGCCACCTACTTTGTTTTGCTGCTCATCTTTTAGAAATTTCAAAAATTTTACATTGGTTAGATTTTTTGGTTTTGGTTTGGTTTGGTTTGGTTTTTTTTTTTTTTTTTTAGTTGTTGTTGTCTTTTGTTTTTTTTTTTTTTTTCCTTTAAGTAAAAGGAAGAGAATGGTGAGTCAGTAAGATTTGCCTTCCTGTTTTCCATGAAATTTCAAAGCCACTCCTTCTAGGGAAGCTGCCTGAGCCCAGGGTGCTGGTGGCTTGCTGGTGTCCTAGCTATTTTTGTCGTGATGAATGTCCTTTGAAATTTGGAGAGATGGGGTGGTAGAAAAGTGGGGGGAACCTGAAAAAATAATGTTTTGAAGCTTGCAGACTTTTTTGCACAGTACAGGTGTTTTCTGGCTGCTGCTATCTCCATCTCTGCAACTCTCACTGTATGATATCTCAACTAAAACTCTGTCTATGCTTCTGCAGCATCCTGAGCTTTTCCATAGCAGTGAGCAGTGATGAGATGTCCTTTAGCATCTCCTGAAGACCCCAGTGATCAGTAGGAGCAATGAAGACCCCAGTGGTCAGTGGTCATTTTGTAGTGGGAAGGCCTATGGAGTGTCAGGAACAGTGAAATGTGCTGTGGATCTGTCTTGCTTGTGTCTCCTACACTGTTCTGAGGTTCCTGTGGCACTTGTGGTTTATGTCCTGTTTACAGGGAGGGAATCACACATACCTTGTTTCTAAAAGTTGTAGCACATGTGCTCTGGCCCAGACTCAGCTAAAGGAAGAGCAAATGGGATTTATTTATTTAATTTATTTTTCTTCACAGAATCTGCTAGTCCAGCAAAGGGCTTGGGGGTGTGAAGTGATCTAACAAAAGTCTGAGAGTCATGCTAAGAGCTGGCACACAGCTCCCAGCACCTGGTGCATGGAGACAAGTGGGAAGTGCTCCCAAAGAAAGTATCTGCTTTCCTGTGAGGTTTTGGTAGGGCTGTTTGGCAGCTGCTGTCAAGGAAACTGTCTGGTTTACCTAGCTGTCTCTTTTTTGAGTCACATGCAACAGCTATCTCTAGTCAAATTCTGACTAGATTTTTGTAAATTACAGAGAATGCATTTTTTCTTAACCTTCCATTGATAAAGTAGTGACTAGTTCAGATTGATAAGAAAACCTTTTTTTTCTGAGATGGATGGCAAATATTTTACCCTTCTGTCATCCATTCACTTCCATTTCCTTTCCTTCCTGTCTTTTCCTGGCAGCCAATAGATGAATCTCCATCCTGACAAAAGCTTTGCTGTTTTACCTCTTGGAACATTTGAAAGAGTCTTTATAATGGCAGCTGTTGTATCTCATTCAATGTATGTAACTGGCTTGCAGAAATAAAGCTGGAACTCCAGAAAACAGGCTGTCCAAAAGCTTCTTCTGTTTCTTTAAAAAGTAATGTGATCAGGAGAAAATAGGTATAGTCCTCATGCAGTACGGTATGTGTAGAATTGCTGAATGATTGGAAGCGTGGCCTGTACTGCTCTTCTCCATATAGTATTCAAACTATAGCCTTTTACCTTATGTCTGCACTTGTTTACAGCCACTCTACCAGAATGAGAGTTCCATATTTGCTGCTGTGGAGAATAATTGTGTGTAGCAAATTTTACAGGGAAAAAAAATCCTCTCTCCCTGTTGTCAAGGTGATTTTCCTTTAGAAGTTGCTACTTTGTGTAATGGCTTCATATTTTTTAATGTGAACATGTACAAACATGGAATATATCTTCTTTCCATGTCTGTCAAGCATTCTTCATTACTGCAACAGTCTATAGGACAAAGATCCTGATGCAGGAGGATGGAACAGGCATAGCATGTGGGGTGGGGTATGGTGGTGTTTCTGAGCCCCACTGTCTGAGAAATGCATGGCATTCTATCCCTAGTTCTCAACATTTTCCTCGTTTCAAGCTAGATTTCATGCCATTGTCCTCCTTTAAGTCTCTTAATAGTAATAACCTGCCTGCAATATTATAGCATGTGTCCTTCTAGATTGATGATAGTCACTGAAAAACTTATTTTGATGTGGATCTGTCAGCAGAAATTTCTGTGAAAGTAATTTTATTTCTATATATCCATGTCTCTGACAGGCAGCTTGTAAGACATCAAGAGGCAATTACAGTGGTTCACTGGAGTTGGGTAAAGAAATAATGTTTATCCTTCTCTGTTCTGTAGCATCCAGATGAGAAGAGGCTGGAGGGCCTCTCCAAGCAGCTGGACTGGGATGTACGCAGCATTCAACGTTGGTTTCGACAAAGACGCAACCAGGAAAAGCCCAGCACTCTTACGAAGTTCTGTGAGAGCATGTAAGGATGCTCTTTCTCTTCTTCAGTCTTGTGGAGCTTGTGTCCTCATCAGTTTCCTTCTTTTGTTGTTCATGGGTATTTTTGTAGATGGGTAGAAAATGATACAAATAGATAGAATGTAACTTCTTGAATGAGAAAATCAATCTCCTTTCTTCTGAAGGAGTCTCATTGTACTTTTCATGTAGTTTCAATGTTGAGAAACTGTCAAAAATCAGGTGGTTGTGATTTTATATTGTCAGGGTGCCATCCTGATCCTTTAAGACAAATTGCTTGGTGTTAGGGTTGGAATCCATCTTCACAACACCACCGTTAGCTATACAACCAGACAGAGATCTGAGATGGAGGAGCAAAGATAAATAAGTTGGGTTATTAAACCCCATGTTTGTTTGTTCTCATCCTAGGCTTGTCCTCTGTATACGCCCATTTTCTTGGGTGAACTGAACTCTGAGAAGCTAAAGGCCCCTATGCTTTCTAGAAAGTTTCACCTGCCAGTGTTTTCTTCTAAGGAATCTTTCCTAGCACACAGCTGCTCTACAAGCTGGTTATCTATGTAAAGGTCATTTTTCTAATTAGACTCCATTGGTTTTAGTATCTCAGTTAAGTTTCCATGCCAGCTGGATATAGAATCACAGAATGGTTTGGGTTGGAAAGAACCTTAAGGTCAACTATTTCCATTCCCCCTGCCATGGGCAGGGTTGCCTAACACTAGACCATGTCCCCCAAGGCTTTGTCCAGCCTGGCCTGTAATACTGCCAGGGAAGGAGCATTCACAAAACCTTGCTGAGGCCATAAACAAGTATTGGCTTTATTATAGCCTGTTGGTCAAGTAGTTAAGTTATTACTGGTTTTAAAATTCTAGTTATGCTTTTTTTTAGCTGGGCAAGAAGTGTTAGATAGAAATGTCAGCACAAATAGAGGAAACCTACTTAAGCTGGAATGCAAATCTTAGTTCATCTTGATTTCCAATTTTTGTGCTGTGGGTGGTGTTGTTTGTGGTGGTGCTGTTTTTTTATTCTTAACAATTCTTAAATTACTTTCTTAAGAAACTACAAGTAAAGAAATCACAAAAACACAGAAAGCCAGCCAGAGAGAGGAGTGTGTGTGTGTGTAATATACAGTTTTATCATTCATACAGATTTCCCAAATTTATTTAATCTTTTTCCTTTTGTAGGTTTCCTAAGTATTTTCCTTGAAATTTATTTTCCTGTGCAAGCATACAGGAAGCTTCATAATATGATCCTGAATAAATAATGTATTGAGGCATTTTTTTTCCTAAAGCAAAACCACAGATGAAATATTGTGCAAGCAGCAGCTGATATTTACTTTTACCAGAGGACTGAATAGGAGAGAAATTAGAAGAGTTACTGTTAAGCATATTGTATCTCTAGCGCAGAGAATTAGTCCCTTTTTATTATTATTTTAAAAGTAGAAAAATTATTTGTCTGAAGATGATTGTCTTTTAATAAACAGAGGAACTTAGCTGTCAGAATAGTTAAGTCCTTTCCTTGGTGTTTACAGCTCAAGTCCATCTTAATATTTAATGAAGACAGGCAGGAAGATGGTAAATGTAGTCATCCTGTTGCCAGCAGCTGATATTCTTAAGAGTTACTAATCAGTGAAAAACAACCTGATTTCTTCAAGGGTTGTAGCTGTTAATGTATGCACTCGTCTGCTTAACCTGTAGGAAATCTTGGGAAAAAAAAAAAAACTGTAATACTGTTAGAGCTAGCATATTTGGATGATGCATTTAGCTGATTCTGTAACAGATCTAAGACTTCACTATTTTGTACTAGTGCCAGCAGATCTGGGCTGACCTAAAGATAGGACAAACTTAAACATACCATGAAATACAGGGTCAGAAAGGAAATTTAGGAGTTACTTGCCCCTTTTTGGCATAGGTTGTAGAAGGACGTGCAGATGAGAGTTATGCATGCCAACTGGAAGGTAAGGTCAAACTGTGATGAATGTTAACTTTCGCTGATAGAACTAGGTGCTAGCTTCATTTAGAAAGAGCCATTGGGTATTATTGCAATATGTGTAATTAATAGCAGTGACAATACTTGTCCAAAAAGAAGCAAAGTGGCATAAATAGTAAGTGGATAGTGTAGTGGGAATTGCTTCTCAATCTCTGTACATATAAAGTGCTATAAGAATGTGGTGTTATTCAACCGACCACATGTGCATTGTCCCAAGAGTATTTCCAGTGGTGCTGTGTGCCACTAGCTCTCCTGTCATGCACATTGGATGGAGTTGTTGGCAAGTAGTCCGAATAACACCGGGAAGCCAGGGAATACCCTTTTTCCCCCCTCAATATGGGTGTTAAATGGTTGTATAGTTAAGTCTGTCTGTCAGGGCACTAAGTGAGGTGCTTCACTTCAGTATGTTTGGGCAAAGAAATCCTTCTATATGATATCTGTAGCTTTTTCACAGCTATTAAGTTAATGTGGTGGCTTTTTGGATGAAGAGTCTGTGTGTAGCAGCTTCTTTGGAGCTCTGGGGACATGAAGCACATGTTCCCATGACAGTCGTGGGAAAAGTAACAGTCTGAGTATTCAGTAACTGGCATGCCACTGGAGAGTTTTGTAGCCCTGACAGGACAAAATTTGCCCTTACATAATAAGCAGGCAGAGAGCAAGAAAAATGACAGTGATCCCCACCTACACCTTCAACTGCTGAGCTGCTGCTGTCCTTCCAGAGAAGACTTCAGTTTTTCTGGCAGCTTTATTGATTGGCTGTGACTTGCAAAGAAAAGTGACAGAACCCACAGCAAATGTGGAGCTGCTTAAAAAGAGGTTTGTTTTTTGTTTTTTTTTTTATATGGAGATGATTCAATACTGCTAGAAAAAGTAAGCCTTGGGCCAAGAATTGCTTTTCCATGATGCAGAGAAGGCAGCTGTGCCAGAAGGGCAGTAGGCCATTTCTGACTGCCTTATCTGACTTGCCAAATGACTTGTGTGGGTACTATCTAAGGTAGAGGAGCTTCAGTAGGAAAAAGGCTGAGAATTTCCAATAGGACAAAGGCTGAGAGTAAAACTCAGTGACAAATATGCTTGCCTGAGGCAAATGACACTAGAGATCCAGGCCCAAATGCACAGACCAGTAACTTAATGATCAGATTATTCTTGTCCCTGATTTCTCACTTTCTCAATACCCTTCCTTCTTTTTCTTTTCAAGCAATGGCAATTCTGTACCTAAACAGAGTTAAACATGGAATAATTCCTTTGCTGCCAGCCTTTGTCAGATGTCCTGGGCATTAGCAGATGGGCTTTCTGAGCTGCAAGAGCATACTAGAGTTTTGTGTGGCAATCTGAAAGACAGCACCATTTGATTGTTGGAGCTGTGGAGACCAGTAATGGTGAGACTTAAGTGGCATCGCATGCCTGCTTAATATTTCAGATGCTGTAATTATTAGTACCTATATGCAATAGATAATTTCATTGGGCAGTGACTCATGATCCAGTACTAGTCAGAAAGACAATGATAAATGGGATTCTGAGGGTTATTTTACTAACAAATCAGTGGGTTGTTTCTCAAGGATTTGGTGATTGTGACATGAAATTTGGAGTTAGCAGAAGAGTGTTTGCAGTTGCTAGGAAAGGCAGCCACCTAGCATAACCTCAGATTGTAACGCCCAGTCACCTTATTATATGAGCTACAGGGGAGAGCTTTTCTTTCTCTTGTGGGAATATAGGCAGTTTGCTCTTTCTTTCAGCTTGAAAGATCCAAGGTGAATAATGGAAGAAAAAAAAGTGGTGAACTGAGTGTGCAAATTGGCCTTTTTTGTACTGCCATGCATTTCTGTTGCTTCTTATTCCTTTCTCTCTGTCCCCCTGGCACAGCCTAGCGTCAAGGAAAGATAAGCTTTCTCCTGAGCAACAGTAGTAGCACTCTGCTTTTTATATAGTGCATGACAATACACAGAAAATGTATGAGTCTTGAGCCTTTTCTGAAGTTTATGTGGTTTCTGCATTATTCATGGAAAGTATCTGCAGTACTTTGCAATGCTAAAAGTTGTTTCTGGAGAGGACTATCAGTGTCTTTATACGCAGGTGATATAAATTGGATCAAATGCTCTAACAGCAATGCTGGAGAATAGTTCTGTCGTAGGGGGGGAAAAAAAGCATCTGACTACAAATAAATTCCCAAAAATGCCTTAAGGAAGAATGTTGCATCTTAATTTAGTGCAATGGGAATTCCATGCATGGAATAAATGTAGTGGGGAAAAGCCTTCAAGGTATGCTGGAGGCAACTGGAAGGATGTAACTCTTGGAAGACCATGAATGGTGACTTTGCTGATGGCCAGATAGAATACAGGATCCTAGAATGTCTTTGTTAATGTCTGATGAGTCAGAAGGCCAATGCAGTAGTGACTTCCAAACCACTTCCAGTTTCTTCCCAGTTTTGGTATACTGCACTGCTGCTCATGTTACCAGTGTGTACCTGTTCTTCTCCCTTGTCCAGAGCAAGGTGATAGAACCTGTGATGCCTGGTTAGTCTGGGACTGGAATGTCATCAGGCTCATGACTGGTTGGTCCTACAGCTATATACATTTAAGCAAGCAGATTATCAGAGATACGGTTTTGAAGGAGTGGCTGGTAGAAACATGCCTAAGAGAGTTTTTTGAGTTTATGCAACTATCTGCGTGTGAAAACATGGAAATATGCCAAATGAAGAGCCAAAGATTTATTCCTGCCTCCCCCATTCTTCTCTAGAAGAAGCTTGGATACTAAGCATCTGTAAGTGGGATGTCTTTTAGTTTTGATGTAGGGGAAAAAAGAGTCTCTGTCTGGTCTCCTAGCTGTAACATTCTTTTTGCTAAGGAATTGAAACTGTGTTTCATTGTGTTTATGCATGATGTTTTTAGGGAGATTTTAATCTATCTATAGCTGCATATATATGGTATATGCACATGTGTGCATAGAGATAGAGACAAATGTATACAGGTTCTACTTTGGTGGTGTTTTTTTTTTTTTTTTTTTTGCTTGCCATGCACATTTGAGTGAAGACTTAGGGGGCAGTTTGCAACTTCTTGGCCATATTACTTCTCTCAACTAGCAGAGTAATTCTCCTACAAAATTGCACTGGAAAAATAACTATGCAGTGGAAAGAAAGACAGCTGCTTGGTTATTGAATTTCTGAACTGTGCTAATACAAATCTTCACAAAGCACATAAAGGAATTCATCAGTCTGTGCTTTGTGTGTAGCAGTAAAGCACCAGAAGATAAATAGCCATCAAAAAGCTTCTAGCTCTGAATTTTTAGGGCCTCTGGCCCTCTTAAGTCAGCTTCTAAAATACTGCTGAATACAATAATCTTTGAGATGCAAGCAAAAATATGTGGTAAATGGTGTTGCAGGTCCATTTAATTTTGATTTGTGAATACAGGTTTCCAGCTGCCTTAGAGCTGCCTGCAATCAGCTTGTCACCACCAGGAAAAAGAACAAGGGGATAGGTCTGTAAGGCTGTGCTATGTGCTCTGGGCTGAGTGTGATAGTTACTATTCAATGGCCATAGAATTATCAAATCTCCCCCATTTTCCCCTGCTGTTTTCCATGGGGCAGGAATGGCTGTTCATTTTCATGCTCTCACAGGTATGAGGTATAACCTCTTCTCTGCTGCTCTGGTCTGTTCAGGGATCGAAAGCCTTGGTAGCTCAATTACCTGCTTAGTGAAAGGGAAACTGCATACCTGATTAGTATACTGATAAAATCTTAGACGTTTTCCGTGCTATAATAATTCTGGAATGTTTTTGACTGGGCAGGGACTTAGTTCTGCTGCTCCTTCTTGTAATGCCCTGCAGCAGCTGTGTGCTGCACCTGGGTGTTCCTGGGACAGGTGATTCTCTTGACAGAAGGCTTCCCTGAAAGATAAAGCATCAACGAAAATCCAAAATTTCTAGAAGTCACTGTGAAATAGCATTCAATTCTGCAGTGAGGCACAGAGTACTGGAAGCCTCTAAGTAATTGCCTTGATTTCTTTCTTCTGGAACGCTTTGTACTGAAACAGTCAATAGGACTGATAAATGTTTATGCAGGTGAAAAAGGTGAGTCATTAGCATATTTTTCTTGCTGATCCTTAACAACTTTTCAGTATTTCAGTTAGCTTTCTGTGACCTTGAATGAAACATTCATTGATGCTTCGCAGAAGCAATGCTGGAGCTGCTGCTTTATATTGGATAGTGGGGTCTGAAGAACACAATATTGTGTGCTATCATTGAGGAGTGGGAAGTGTACATTTGTGTAGGCCTCTCTGAGTCTGAGTGTAGATTTTTTTATTTTCATTTCCTTTCTCCTCACTGTGGCCTTAAAGGGAGTTGTGCAGGAAGAATAAGAGGACAACAGCTGGCTTCAAAGTTAAGAGACTGCTTTTTCTCTGGTTAGGCAATAAGGTGGTTTTCCCAAAGCTGCTAACTCAGAACATCACTGTGCTAAAACAGATCTGTAAAGAAAGGGCCAAGGAAGCTGTCTTTCCAGCTGTGCCTGATCCAGTTTCTCTGAGTGCCAGTGTCAAGCTGAGAAGTTGCCCAAGCTAACTTTTTCTAGCCAAGAGGAGCATCAAGTGAAGGCTACAACAGTAGGAACACAGATTTTTCTTTAATTCCACTCCGTGTAGCATTTTGAAAAATGAATCTTGAGGCATCCTACTTTACTTTGAAGAAGTTTCAGTGTCACTGTTTGCTACTGCTGTCTGTGCGATTCAGGTGTGACAAGCTTATTTTATCAAAAGAAAACAGGAGCAACTGTTTATGTTGTAGCTCATGGTATATGACCTATCTTTGTAAAACTGTGTGCCCTGTTGAAATTAATTATCTGAGAAATTACTTTTACTCAGAATAAGCCTTCATGGCTGGCAAGATTTTTTTTTGTTGGAACCATGAATTGTTTATTACACACCTACAGAGTCCCATCCACAGTTTTAATTCCCTTCCCCCCACCATGTGAAGTCCTTATTGGTTTGTACTAGTTGCACTTAAAAGAGCAGTAGAAGTTGAGTCTGACAGGCTACATCGGAAGTAAGACCACTTCAGTGGTGTTTTCTGAAGGTCTTTATTGATTACTTTTATTATTTTTTTCCTTTACTGAATGTCATGTAACTACATAATGTGTATCTTTCCACTAAAAGGAAAGGGAACCTTCATGTCAATGAATCCTAATAGCAGTGTCATAAAACTACTGGTGAAAGTAAATTGGTGGTTCTTAAATAGCCATAAAATCCTCATAAAGCAAAAAGCATGTTCTTGTTTGGTTTTGGTTTTAACCACTAGAAGGGAGACATAATCCTGTGTGATTTCTAAGGTAGAACGTCTAGAGAAAGAACAGGTAATAACAAAATTGGATTCTTAGTATTATGAAACTTCAGAGGTTCTATTACTGTTTTCAGTGTCCTATGTGTCTCTAAACCAGCAGCTTGAACATCTCTACTCTCATTTACTTGAAACAAAATAATGTGTTTAAAAAAAAAAAGAAAAAAAAGTCAACTTTGCCTTTTCATTGGAACTGAACCTGGAAAATAAGGGTTACTGTCATGTTTCCTTTTGCCCCAGGCAATCTCATCTCCCATGGGCTGCACTTCATGAATACTGATTTGCTGCTGGACTCCCTTTTGTGGTGGTGTTGGTACTTCTTGCCAGAAGGGAATAAAGTCCCTATTGAAAGGATAATTCATTGAAAAGATAATTCACTCCAGGATTTCCTCCAGACAGATGATATGGATATAAAATTTACCAAATCTGACTCTTCCAGCTGGGATATCATGTTATCCAAGCACAGTTAGTGCCTCTGCATTGTGCCATAGAGCAAGCAGCACGTGTTTGGTGTCAGGCTGTAAAAACACCATTCTGGAAAGGTGAAGTGCATCAGTATTAGTGTTTCAGAAATGTGGATCCTTCTTGCAGAGATGCAAGGAAAGAAAGGAGGGGAGGGGGCAGCAACAAAAAGCCCCCCCCACGAATCCTTATAAAGTTTCAGAGTACATATGAATGTGAAATAGTTCCTGGATATGTTCTGTCCAGTGTTGCAGCCCTGAGCACCGTGTATATGAGCCCATCCAAATTAGCTGGTCTCTTGCAACCTCGATCCCTGTGAAATGTCAGGGTAAGGATTCATACGTCAGGGGATAGGGATTTAATAATGTGTTAGTGTAAGGCAAGGGGGAATAATAAAAGCTAGTTCTTGCACTACTTGGAAGTGCTGTCTTTGAAGGGAATAGATCTGTTACTAGTGAAACGTATAGAGTTGGGTTGCCTGGCACTATTTCCCATTGTGCTGCTAGACTGGTGTAAGCAGAACAAACTATTCCATTGTCATGTTTAATTAAAATTTTCATTAAATGTAGTGTGACAGTGTGATGCTTTGCAGATACAAATAGCAGCACAGTGACTGTAGATGCTACAAGGATTGTGAAGATCAGTAAGACAGTGGAAGAGAGAAGGTAGTCTTAGTACAAGATAAAAGCATATGGAAATGATTACGTGTATAAAGAAAATAAAAGGAGAACAGCATCTGCCTGTCTCATTGTACAAGAACCAGGAGGTATTAAATGAAAAAGAAAAGGAAAGAAACATATTCAAAATTGAATAGTGAAAACAATTTTTCACACACATGACTAATTAAACAGGATTTCATGCTTCTGATAGGGAATTCATTGCTCTCCTGAGGCAATAATTCAGATAATTGAAAAGATTGTTTTATTTGCTTGGGCAACCAGATTATTTGGAATTGTGCTTATAAATGGATATAGCATATATACTATGGATACTATATATATTGTATATACATGTAGAATATATACTATATATATGCAACAGTTTGCTTAGAAAGCTGTTGCAAAGACTAACCTTAAGTCTTTAGCTACAAAGTATCATGCATGCTGAAACTGAAGTACAGAGGTAAGGTAGAGAAGAGCCTTGTGAGTAGATGGCATTTGTGACGTGAAGGATGTAGCAGGGAGTAGGGCCTCAGGTATGGGCAGATCTGCAATGCAGCTAGGCAAGGGAGGACATGGGTTTTCAATGAGATGTGGAGAGAGTTGGAGTTTGCAAAATTGTTCCAGAACAGGCAAGATGTGACCTTCACTGAATGCAAGAAGAGTTTATTATAGCTGCAGGCAGTCGGGAAATTGAGATGAGTCGCATATGCCAAAAAGAAGACTAACTGAAGTCATCTAACAAGTGGCAACTAGAGAGCAGCAAAGATGATCTGGCAATTATTATCTATAGTAAACATGTAAAATACTGTAAGAGGTACATTGAGTTTCTGGGATTGATGCATTCAAAGACCTGCTATTCCCTTAAGGGTATTATTTCTAATACCACAGAAAAGGAAAAGGGATGTGTTTGAATGCAAGGCCTCATTGGCCTTGGAGTCAGTTTTGGGTACATAAAGCTAAGACAGAAATTTTGGCCCATTTTACATCCAGATAAGATGTAAATAGCTCAGTACTGTGTACATTACAGATTCCTTTGTCTGATGGCAGGGTAGACAGAGTTGAATCTGGTTTTTCCTAAGCTACATGTGAAGTCCTTGCAGAAGAGTATCAGTGAAGCTTTTTATTTAGTGTAAATGCGCTTTTTCTTATGGTGTTGTTCAGAGCTGATTCATTCATGGCTTTCCCATTCTAAAAGAAAGAGGGTAAGACAGTGCTAGTTACCTTGAGTTACATAAAATACAGTAATTGGTAATCTGAGTCCCTGAACACATGAATGAGTTAATGGCTGGCAAGCTGTCTGTCGTGGTTTGAGGCGTAAATCAATCTGCCTGCCCACTCACTCCTCCCAACCTTCCTTTCCCCCCCCACTTTACG
>JASSUY010020434.1:0-42135 GCA_032466535.1 Forpus xanthops
TCATAGAATAGTTAGGGTTGGAAAGGACCTTAAGATCATCTAGTTCCAACCCCCCTGCCATGGGCAGGGACACCTCCAGCTAAACCATGCCACCTAAGGCTCTGTCCAACCTGGCCTTGAACACTGCCAGGGATGAAGCATTCACAACTTCCCTGGGCAACCCATTCCAGCACCTCACCACCTTTACATTATGCTTACTCACATCAACAAGAATGCATGTGATTCCAACTAGCAAAATACTTTGAAAACAAGAATGAAGAGGTGATTTAGAAAGATTAGGGAATACGTTCACACCACAAGGTGAGTAGCAAAACCAAATCTGCCTACTGTCCTATCTTATAGGTTATCCATGAGGTAACATCTGAGGCTCAAGTGCCACGAATATAGTTCCAAGTTTTCTCCTTTGTATATATTAACTCTCCTCCTGTCCCCTTTTTTCATACTGAAATCTTGAGTTTCAGAGAGATTAAGCTAAGTAGCATGTATTAACTATGGCTCATGATTGCACCCTGTAGGAAAAACATACAATACCAGAGGACACTGCAAAAGCAGTTAAATTCCTGCTTCCTGAAAATCTCACATGAAATATTCTGGGTCAGGAAAGCAGCTCTTGCCCCTGGTCTAGGCACAGACACGGGAACTGGACCCTCTGTTCAGATTCTCACTTCACAGCATACTCTATTGGTTAATCATCATGATGCCAGCAAGTGAACACAGTAAGATTATCACCGCAGGAACAGTTTTTTATCTCACGCTTATAAACTTACTGCAGAAGCTGAGGTTAATAATGTTCATATATGTATCAGGAAAATTGAAAAAGAAACCAACTAGAATCATGCTTTAAATGTTTTTTAAAAGGTGTTGATAAGCAGTCAAAGCAGTTACCTATACATTTACTGTTTAGAACCTGCTGGGTTTAGCCTAGGTCACAAACAACAGAAGAATGAGAAGCTACAAAAATAAAAGGGAAGGGAAAAAAAAAGGAAGATAATTTTTGTTTCTAAGAGGAACATTTGAAAAGAAATAGAAAATGAAACAGGTTGAAGTTAACTATCAGACCCACCTTGTTGAGCAGCCTTTTCTTCCTCCCAACCACAGAGCATATTACCATACCACTATTAGTATACACTGCCAGGAATATCAGGCTACACCACACCACCACACGGAGATCCCCAGCACTTGCTTGAGATGAGGTAGCCCTGCAGCAGCAGCAGAATAGACACATTTTTGTGGTGTTCAGTGCATGGCTAACTGAACTGATGTGGCTATGCTGCTCCCAGGACTCAAGCAAATATTTTGAACCAGGCTGCACTGTGGCATGCTATGTACAAGCCAATTTGTTCTCCCACACAGTACTGTTCTATTGTTATGCACAGAGGTCTGATATATTCAATACAGATTTAGTTTCTCCTCCAGTCACACCACAAAGCATAAGCTTACATACTTTTATTATTTTCCTGAGGCCCATACACAGCACAGTTCAGTCCTTCAGGTTATGCAAGCAGAGGAGCACAGCACTCCCTTCTTGCCTTGGGGACCTGTAATAAATTGCTAGCACTGCACTAGAAGGTTCACACAAAGGTGCATAAGTTGCATTGGCAGAAATGCTTTCACTCAAGTTCAAAGGACTCTGCTACATACTACTACATGAAGTAGCTTGTGTGTAGTAGGCAAAGTAGTCAAATATTTTCCAGATGTAGCAAGTGGTTTTAAAACATGGACTCAGATTTTACCACAGTAACCACTAGCTCTAACAGGCCTTCCTAAGGTACTTGTGTGGTATTGAACGTAGCACAAAAAATACTGGGAGGGGATATTACATCTGCAGAAAAGTTAGGTGTTGGTCTTACAGGTTTAAGTTGTTGGAAAGGCCTTGGTGCCTTATAACAAAAAGCCTTCTGCGTATCGTTGTTCCTGGGTAAACAAGCACTAAATACAGCTAAGTAGTATTACAGTAAATCAAACAGCCAGCCCAGCATCAGTCTTCATGCACTCACACTAGCCTTTACAGAACCACTGAAGTGTTTCAGCAGCGTTCTTCATAGGACTCAGGTTGCTGGCAGATCGCAACACAAGAAACCATTCTGGGCCCAGCTCCACAGCCCACCTCTCAAGCCCTTCCTTCCCTTGAGGCAGGTGCTGCAGCATGCTTCCTGAACATGCTATAATGCTGTTTTACAAGCCAACTCAACCAGGTTAGCATTTTGTTAAGTCATTTGAGTACACCTATACTGTGCTTCCTACTACCCACACTAACCAGTCTTATTTTTGCCAGGGCATATAAGCTCCTCCAATATTCCAGATCACAGAAATAGTTTCCTTAACAAGGGCAAATTGTCATTGTCCTTTTGAATGGTATTCTTCCTTGTTTCCCCAGTTTCCATATCTCATAGTTGTAACATGTACCAGGTATGTATATTTTTATATGTCTGCACACAGAATTGTGCGTGTCACATCCTGAGCAGGTGCGCTATCAACTCCCAACACAGTCTTCATCTGTTGCACCTGATACTGCCTGCCTGGAATGCAGCATGTCACTCCTAGCAAAGGACCTACTTGCCTGAACTGGCTCATATTCACCCAAGGTTGGACTGTTGCTGGAGGGGGCTGGTTCCATCCACATCTCGTATAACATCAATTCTCAAGAACCTCTCTGCCTATGAATTTGATTTTAAAGAGTTCCGAACAGACAAAGTGAGACAGAGGACTTATACCAGGACTATCCAACTAGGATATGAAATACTAGAAAAACACTTTATTTAAGAGCTCAACTGCAGTGCCCAAAGACATGAAACATCTCCTTAAAAGGCACACGGACAAGGTCACGGACTTTGCTACTCAGGTCCAGCTATTCCAGAATTGCTTACAAGAAAGTCTAATTTAAATAGAAGCAACCAAACTTATGAGACCCAGAGGCAGAACTGAACATGCAACATCAGGCACTGCTTCATTAACTGCCTAAACCACCAGATCCTGCACATCAGTGACTGAATCCTACAAACCTGCTGCTACTGCAACAGATGCTTCAGCTACAGAGGTAGAAACAAAAGCCTGAGGGTACATCTTACACTGCCAGAGTGTGCATATGTCACTGCCACCTAAAACTGTGCCTCTACTACAGTTTGTCAGTGCACCTGAACCAGCCAAGGTGTGAAAAATCACTGTAGGTCAACAGGTAAGTATACTAAGAGTGATAGGACAAGGGGTAATGGTTTTAAACTGAAAAAGGGTAGATTTAGATTAGATACTGGGGAAAAAATCTTCACTGTAAGGGCTGTGAGACACTAGAACAGGCTGCCCAGAGCAGCTGTGGATGTTGCATTCCTGGAAGTGCTCATGCCTAGGCTGGATGTGGCTCTGCACAACCTGGTCTAGTGGAAGGTATTCCCATGGCAGGGGGGCTGAAATAAGATGATCTCTGAGGGTCCCTTCCAATCCAAACCATTCTGTGATTCTAAGAGGAAAAAAAAGTTAAAACATTTACTTTTTGCAGAATGGCATCTTGTCTAGCTTATTCTCCTAGCACAAATATGTTTCTTATGACTGCAATTTTCCACTCATCCTTCTGATGGACCTATCTGGGGAAAACTTTTCAATACTGTCACTTTCCACCCATTCAGCCAAACAAGGTTATTTTCCTTCTTTCTCATAGAATTATATAGACATATGCCAGCAAAAGGCTGTTGTTCTACAGTACCTCTTGCTGGGGTGAAAAAAATGAAAAAAAAATCAGGAACTGTGAATTAAGTATAGTGCTAGCATCTGCAAAAATACCCACCACCACCCCCTTTAGATGCCTTACAGAGAATACAGCTACAACTAGTACCCCTTCTGAAATGCCAGCTCCATTCATCCCTAGTCAGAGGCGCTTTCGTACTCAGGTTTGGACTTTTGCGTGAAGCACGCAGTTAGTAAGCAAAGTTTTAACTTATCATTTGTCCCAGCCTGCTCTGAGGACTCAGGAGCCAAAGTCCACAGCAGAGCTGGTTTGGTTCTTCATCGCCATCTCTACATGTAGCAGACTCTTTGTCCTGTAAGGAAGCTCAGAAGCAACTCTCCAAGCTTGCCAGGTTTGTTCAGGTAGCACTGGGATATGAAATGATTTACATATGGTGAATGGAAATCTGGAGTTCAACAGAGCTAGGAACGCATATGTCCTTAAACCTGCCTCACCAATAAACTGGTTTAAACAATAATTTTCTTTTCACATCAAAAAAGAGTTATATCTCTCTGATATGTACCTAGGCATGTAGAGCTGTATCTATACATGTAGATACATTTACCCACACACACACAGCTCTTTTAATACCAAGAGTTATTTCTACTGTCTGATACATACCTAGACATGCAGATCTGTATCTGTGTAGGGACATACATATACCCACACATACATGGCAGGAAGGCTGTCCTGGGACCACTATGTCCAGGCACAGCCCCTTGAATCACATAATCATGGAATCAATTGGGTTAGAAAAAAACCTTTAACATCATCGAGGCTAACCTTTACCCCAGAATTGCCAAGTCCAGCACTAAACCATGTCACCGAGGGCCTCATCTACACGGTTTCTGAACACTTCCAGGGACAGTGATGCCACTACTGCGCTGGGCAGCCCGTTCCAATGCCTGACCACCCTTTTGGTGAAGAAATTTTTCCTAATATCTAATCGAAACCTCCCCTGGTGCAGCTTGAGGCCGTTACCTCTTGTCCTAACACTTGTTAGTTGGGAGATCGACTCCCACTTCTTGACACCAACAGGCTGGACCACCGAGCGTTGCCCGTAAAGCAGAGCCCTCAGAGGACACCTCCTGCTACGGTACCGCCGGGGGCGGCTCCTCCTAGTGGGACACGCGGTAAACCCCGAGTTTAAAAGTGAAACAGGGCAGGCGGCCTGTGACGGGAACGGTGAGAGGCTCCCCCGGGGAGGGCGGCAGCACTGCACCCAGACTGGGCACCCCCTCAAGCTCGACCCCGTCCCCGGCGGAGGAGGCCGAGCCACCCGCCTCGGGGGAAACGCCGACACCTCCTTCACTTCCTCCCTTCCCCAGCTCTGTCCTCCCCGGTACTCACAGAGCCCGTTAGAGCCGGTGCTGGTGAACATGGCGGCGACGCGAGGCCCGGCCCGGCCCAGCCGCGGCCGGCGCCGCAGACGGAACCCCCAGAGCTCGGACAGACCCCAAGGAACCGCGCCGGGACGGGGACGGCGGCCGCGAGAGGACAAACGCAGCAGACAGGCGAGCGGACGGCGCCCCCTGCCGGGCCCGCCGGGCAGTGCTCCGCCGTCCGCCCGTCGCCTCGTTCCCCCGGCGGGCCTGCTGCCACCTCACCTCAGAGCCGCAGGACAAAGCCTGTGCGAGACCATGTAGAGAAAATATATTCCCTTAATTAAGAGGAGGTAAGGCTGGGGCAGCTCTTGTGTGCCAGTCCCTGGGGCGGAGGGAAGGGTGCTTCAAAGCTGAGGTAGGGAAAAAGTATGCTTTACTTGGCATGTATCATAGGTAATTCCTTCTATCCCTATAAATAAGGTTTAAATGTGAAATTTGTAGGTGTCTAAGGGAAGGCTGATTCCTCATGCTGTGGAAAACTGTGGCACTCGAGGCTCACCCTAATTTTGGGAGTCCATGAGTTAAGTGCTTGCTTAGGAGATGTGAGTTCTCATTATGGCTAACGGGAATGTGGTCAATAATAGACAGTAGAGTCTGTAGAGTTTTACATATGGTCATAGAGCCATCGAATGGTTTGAGTTGGAAGGGATCTTAAAGATCATCCAGTACCAACCCTCTGCCACGGGCAGGGACACCTTCCACTAGACCAGCTTGCTTGGAGCTCCATCCAGCTTGGCCATGAACAGTGCAAGAGATGGGGCAGCCACAGCTTCTCTGGGCTATTTGTTCCAGGGTCTCGCCACCCTCGCAGTAAAGAATTTCTCCCTAATATATAATCTAAATCTCTTCTATTCAGTTTAAAGCCATTCCTCTTTGTCCTGTCACTACATGCCCTTATAAAAAGTCTCTCTCCAGATTTCTTGTAGGCCCCTTTTAGGCACTGGAAGGCTGCTCTAAGGTCTCCCCTGAGCCTTTTCTAGTCCGTGTCTCTCAGGCTGTTTTCATAGGAGAGGTGCCACAGCCCTCTGGCCATTTTCATGGCCTCCTCTGCACTCACGCCAACAGGTCCGTGCCTCCCTTATGTTGGAGTTCCAGAGCGGAACACAGCACTGCAGCTGGGGTCTCAGGAGAGCAGAGGGGGAGAATCATCTCTCTCAACCTGCTGGTCATGCTCATTTTGATGCAGTCCATCACACAGTTGGCTTTCTGGGCTACATCAAAAGGTCAAACGATCAAATGAAGGTGCCTATGATGAAATTAACTGCTCCCTAGGCTCCACCTACTGTATTGAACTGATCACCACCAGCTGTGATGGTACATTAGACACCTAGCTCTCTACCAATGTGGTAGACTTCTAAGACAAAGTGAGGAAAATTACCAGTTTCATACAGATGTGGTATAATAAGACTTAAATTATTCTGGCACCAAATTTTAATGACACTTTCAAATCCATGTAGAAATCAGTTTACTGAAATAAGTCATGCTAGGCATTTTAAAGGTGATGATGATTTGCTCTGCATCACAGATGTGAAGGTTAGGGAGAAGCAGGATGAGGTCTGTGTGCTGTATTTGTGCACTTGATGGAATTGAGGGCCTCAAAGTCACGTTTAGCTTACTGCAGGTACAAGAATGGGTGCAAACGTCACTCTGGAACTGGAAAATGTGGCTTGTCAGCAGGGTAACAGGTAAACAGACTGTCATGGTTAAAGCCCAATCAGCCACGCAGTTTGCTCACTCACTGCCCCCTCTTTCTCCTCGCCAACTCCTGGGGGTGGGTGGGTGTAGGAATGGGAGAAGAATCGATAGAATATAAATCCCATGGGTTAAGATAAGAGCAGTCCAGTAACTAAGGTGTAACACAAATCACTGCTGCTACCACCAGTAACAATAATGACCAGGGAAATAAAAGGGCAGAGGATACAACTGCTCACCACCCACCAACCGAGCCATGAACTGAACTCTTTCGGGTTCCTGCCCCCAGTTTTTCCATCCTGGGCATGACATACTGAGGTATGGAATACCGCTTTGGTCAGTTTGGGTCAGGTGCCCTGTTTCTTCTTCCTCCCGGCTTCCGCTCCTCCCTGGCAGAGCATGAGACTCAGAAAGTCCTTGGTCAAACCAAGCATCCTAAGCCGTAACTATAAACACTGGTGTTATCAGCACTGTTCCCAGGCCAAAAGTCAAAAACACAGTGCTGCACCAGCTACTAAGAAGGAGAAAAATGACTGCTACTGCTGAACCCAGGACAGCAGGAAACAATGGTAATATAAAGGCATAGTTGCTGCCAGACCCTCTACTGTGTAAAGAACCTGTGAAGGAGTGGAGCAGATCTGGTGTATGTTCTACGCAGATGCTTTGTGAAATGCAGGTGAATTTCTATTCCAGGCCTTAGTCCTATCACGATAAAAAATGTAAAACCTGATGTAGTTAAATTATCCTTTCCTGCACTCCCATGTAATGGTCAGGGCTGATACTCAGTTTGCCGAGTGGCCTGAGCTTGCACTGAAACTAGGGAGGCACAAACCTTCTCGGGATCAAATGTGTGTGTTCATGGAGTTTGGTGATGAAATGCAGTGCTATCTCCAGGCCAGTCTTTCTTGCATTTCTTACCCAAGGACACTTGACCTCAGCAGAACTTTCAGATCTATGAGAAAGAAGTATTTCATCCGGGCTTTATGTGGTTGAGGTACTTGGAGAATTTTTATCATTAAAATACAGCTGAAATATGTGGTCTCCAATATGGAGTCGTTAATGCTGATCTGTTCAAGTAAAGCTTTTCTTGAGCAAGTGTTTCAGTGCTTCTTACAGCACAGATGAGCACAGGTTCAGCGTGTAATCACTGCAGCATATTGATACAATTGCTTTACAAGTGCAAGTAGCTACCTCCTTGTTCTGAATGTAATAATTGGGCTGGTGCACATTTGTTACTTCTGTCAGTTTTTCCTGGAATATGCTGAATTTCCTTCTTTTTTTTTTTTTTTCTTGTGACTCCCACCAAAGTAGAAGGCAAAAGACAGAAGAAACCATTTCAGGGCTTGATGGAAAGCTCATTCTGCAAACTTGCTGGAGTCATGCAAACATTTTCAAAGTGAAAGCCATTACTTCCTGACCTTTACTGCTTATATCCAGAGGCAAATATCTGACATGTAAACCCAGTGGCATAAATAAGTTTGAATTGCACATCGTAATATGTGAAGAGCAAGGAACTGTGAAAAGCCCAAGTTTTATTTGTTTATTATTTGTAAAAAATCTGTAATCACACGTGAAAATCCATGGCAGACTAGCAGAGACTTAAAATGTGTAAGTTTGGCTTCCATATACTCTGATTTATTTCAACATGAGATAAATTTGGTCGTCAGTACTATACTCAAGTAACACGCTCCACTATTTGCATTGTGTGTTTTTAATTTCCAGTGCTTCCAGAATCAAGATAGACAAAGAGTAAGAATTCAGAGGAAAAAGTTATTTTTTTTCTTACAGCTTTCATTTTCAAGTGTTATGGGACTTTATAGTATGGGAATAGAAATGTGCCTTAGCAGCCAGGGCTGATACCACCAAAATGCTTTAGTGTAAAAGCAAAATAAATGTATAATAATAAGTTTAGGGTGCTTTGCTCACAGAGTCCTTCAGTGTCAGTGTGCTTTTCTTTGGGTGTAGTAGGTTATAGTAATGCACTTGCATCTTGCTTATCAGAGTATCAGGATCTTAGACCCCCTGAAATCATAGGCTGGGTTTGGGAATAACACCATTAGCTGGTATGATTTGCAGAGCATCAGAGTTGCTGGGTCTGTTCCCCTGTCAACGAAGTTTTGACCCACAATGTATAGCAGATGTGCTGTATTTGGAATGCATTTGATTTTGTTTCTCCACCTATTCTTCTGATTACAAAATAACAAAGCCAGCACTGTTTATGAAATTACCCAGATGATTTAAGCAATGAATGTTGGAGGAGGAAACTTCTTCAGAATTCCTGTTGACCTTTAGAGCTGACATCTCCATTTACAGATGTTTCCCAGCAGTTAGAAATCTGTACTCTTTTTCTTTTACCAGGCATTTGCTTATGCATTGGTCTTTCATGTAATGACAACTGACACTCCTTTTTGGATTTTATAGAATATTAGAGTATTTCTTTTCCTGGTGTTGCCTGCCTCTTCCTTTTCAAATCCTGGAAAGAAGCCTCCAACAACATAAAAACCTTAGGCTATTCACAACTCCACATTGCTCGCACCCTGCTCATTACCCTGGCTAAAGCAGTTTTTGCCATAAGCTTTATTTTTGGGTGGGAAGGCTACACACAAGGAAATTTGGATTACTTTGACAGAAAATAAACATTTTAATGTATGAATAAGAAGAGATCTAATCTAGCCTTAAAATAAACTTCGCATTTAGGAAAAAAATACTTATTTTAGAATAATAAAGGCCCTGTATCTGGAAGTTCAAGGCAAGTTCTCTTCTTAGAAATAGATATTGAGACTTCCAAGGCATGTTTTTGTCAAAGCCATGCAGAATATCCTGGATTTGTATTCCCTAGGACCATGATTCTGTTCCATGCCATTTAGTTGGCCTGCTGAGGCAACTCTTCACCTTTGTCTTATTTTGCCCAGCTGTAAGAGGGTGGTAGTGGTACACCCTAGAAATGCAGTTTAAAATCTGTGTTAAAATCCAGAAGAGAGTTACTGATCATAAGTAACATCATATTCTTATTAGTAATATTTTTCTAGATCTTTTTTTTCCTTCTTACATTGATTTCAGGTGAACCTGATCAAGGAGCTCTACGTAGGAGCCAAGAAGAAAGCTTAGTTGCCTCTAGACCCATGAGATGAGATGCTGCCTGTCTGAAAGTTCTTTACCCCAGAAGAGAGCTGGTCCTTTACTTTGCTTCCCCATCCCCAAAAGTGATTGTAATTTCTGTAATTGTCACCCAGCTAACAGTAGGGCCATGGCATCCAGGAAGCTGTTTTAAACCATTTTCAGTGCTTGTCCGTGCCTCTTTGGTTTCCTATGGACATGGGCATATTGTAATTTGAAAGAAATATTTTTGCCACTGTAGAGTCTTACATTTCACTTCTTCTAGTTTCCTTAGCAAAAGTACAGTTTCAAGCTCTCAGTATGAGACTGTGACAAAGTGGTATTATAGCCAGTACTAAAAGTGACTAAACTTGACAACAGTTGTATTTTGTGACAACCTCTGCTTTCATGTCCACAGCCTATTTTCCTTCATCAGCTGTGTTTGGGGTTTGTTTTTCCCTTTTTCTCCTCTTCTTTGCCTCTCTCCTGCTTCCCCCCACCCTTGACTTTTCAAATGTGAGCAATACTGTCTCTCTGCACTGGCTGGAAACAAATCCTTTTACCCGGAGTGCATTTTAATGGGAAGCATGCTTTGCTTAAGTCACCAGAACTGAAACTGTATAATATTCAATTTTTTATCAACCCAAGAACCAAAGCTTTTTCTTGAGAGCAATGTACAGAAGAGTCGTAGAAGAATTAGTATTACGGAACTAAACCAGATTAGGAGGGAATGTGAATTAGATTTGGTAACAGATGGTGCCATGGAAATTAAAGGTGCTTTGCGAATGGAAGCGACAGCAGCTTGCCTCTTTCCCTCTCCTGTCTCTCTCTTTCATGCGCTTGATAGACGGGTATAAATCACAACAATCCCGTCTTGACAGCCAATTTTGAGAATTTGATCTGGTTAAAGACACGGCTTTCCTGCTCCGCTCACTGAAACCGCCTGCTATTTTATTTGTATATAGCACCTCGGCATATTTAAGGAAGTGGAATCACCTGCCTCCCTTTAATGAAATTTTCTTTAATTACTGTTTTAGCTCTTTAGCGTTAATTACTTTTCCATTCAGCCTGAGTTCTCGGGATGTCTCATAGGAATGTATTTCTCTCCCCCACCCCACCTCCCTATACCATTCACGCATATGCTTTCATTTTTCTAAAGATGCTCTTGGTTGTTGGAAGTTGTTGTCAGATCCATTATAATTAGATCCTAATTATCAAAATCATCATTATTGTGTAGGAAGAGGAAGCATTGTAAACAACTGTTAAAGTTATAGGATCTTGTTTGATGGAGGAGAACCTTTCAGGATATACATGCATAATAAACAAGCAAACAAAAAGGCCCTACTACAAACTTTGCGTGGGAAGCCTATGGAGGTCTGGATAGCAAGCACTTTCTCCGTGGAAGGAGAATCCACCCAGGTTATCTCCACATATCTGCTCCCTAATCCTACATTTTCCAGAAAAGATTATAATAAAATTCCCCTGCTTCAGTTTGCTTATGTAAATACTAATTTTTGCACCTCTCATTCAGCTGTCCAGATATAACACTTTCCTGAAGTGTAACAGAATTGACTCATAGTTGCCTTAAACGTGAAAGAGTAATTGTATTAAGGCAGAAGGACTGAAGTGTAGAGACCGCTGTGGTGCATGGGGATGTAGAGATGCTTCTGCTGTACAGAGAAAATCCTCAGAATGAAAGAGAGAAATAAGGGATTATACACACACAAGCGCACACATATATATGTGTGTAGTCTATACTAATACATGGTATATGCATACATATATAGCATATATATGTAGTGTATATTTTATATGTATATATATAAAAAAAGTAAAAACCTTTCAGAGATGATCCTTAGAGCTGGCAACTAACAGTTGGTAGAAATAAAGCTTCCTACTGGCAGTCAAATCAAATGTAGTAACAACTCAACGACTCCCTGCTGCTAGCTGACAGCATGGTGTAACACAATGGGACAAACATTCACTTAAACACTGATTGTAGGAAAATGTCATTTTCCAATTCACCAAGTAGCTTTTTGGTTGCTTGTGTGTGAGTGCATGTACGTGTGTGTGTGGGACTTAGAACTGGCTGGGAGGACAGGAGCAGGCTGAGCAAAGGGAGTGGGAGAAGGATGGCTTGCTTCTGTAAGTTTTAGCCCTGAGTCTGTTAAGGCACTTACTCTGGTACTATTTCTGGCACATTCTTTCTAATTGCTTCTCCAATTTAACAGAGCTTGGCTGGCAAATTGTAATTCTCCTGTTATAAATCTGCAGATGAGCAGGGAGGGAGCTGGGGGGAGACAGGTACACGGTGTGCGCACACCTACACTCTGCCTCTCAGCTGGGAATGGAAAATCTGGTGATGCAAACTTTGACTCTTGAGACTGAAGGCGTGTTATTTGTCTTTTCCTTCTGGAAAGTGATGAGTGACAGCTATGTCTCTCTGATCTGAGGTACTAGCTTTCTGACTGGTGCAAGTAACTGCTTTTGATGCTGTAATCATTTCAAAATAATCCCTCTTTAGAAAGACTGTTATGTTCTTGAGTAAATCTTATTTTTGTACGTTTGTATTTTTTGCTCCCTTGAAGTGTAGCTGAATGTAGCTTTTTATTTTCTTTCACTATTTCAGTTATTTCTCTTAATAAAAAGAATCCTCACAGTTAATAATTAGATGACACCTGGACACTTTATCCTGTCCTCTGGGGCCTAGAGACATCAGGTGACCTCCACCTCATACCACTGCAAGTAAAATGATGTTCCACCATGGAAGAACACTTCAGTTTTTAACCAGAGTGTTTTGCTGTCTTCCAACATGTGACACGAATTAAAAGTGTTAGTTTGCAGCTTGAAAAGAGAGTAATAAAATCTTACTCTTTGTGATCACTGTACTGATTTTCATGTGATGAGGCAGCAGCATGGTACTAGTAGTCACATGTAAGTCTTCTGGTTGAAAGTGTTTGGCCATGGCAGGTCTCCCAGAGTGAGTTTCTGCAGCTCTCCAGTTTCCTCTTGCGGCAGAGCTGACTTGTTTGAGGCATGTCAAGTATTGCAGCAATGAAAGTATGTCATGTTAGACTAGGAGCCGGTGCATGAGAGAAGGGAAGCCTAATCGTAATGATGCGACTATAACTTCAAACAGCAGCTGTGTTCTACAGTGTAAAAATGTTGGAAACACAGGAGAAAAAGAGAAACCTAAAAGTTAAATAGGCATATGAAGTATTTACTAAAGTTTGATTTCTGTCAGAACCATACACAAAAGACAAAATAATATATTTCTTCTTTGTATAACTCACAGGCATTCCAGAGTTACTTTGATTTCAAGTGCCATCTACTTGTGTTGTCTTCTCTTGAGTATTTTCTGTTATCACAGCATACCAAAAAAGCATCTTTTCCCACTTGAAATACATGAAATCTGTAGAAGTAGGCAAGTCTATACTGCAGGAAACATTGGGTGGTGATGGCCTGCTAGTAGTTGGGGCATAACAGAGCTAACAGGACATGTGTTACATAAACATGTGAAAATAAGAAGGTCAGTTTGTGATGTCTGTATCAGATTTACTTTTTGTTTTCCAGTTGGAAGATGGTTTATTTGTTTTCGTAAGTGTATTGCAGTGACATATATTGGATGCATTGGATGCTGTGTCACTGAGGGCTGGCTGGCATCTCTTCAGATGTCTGGTGCTTTGGCTCAAAGGTGCAGGGTCTTTGCATATTCTTCCCTCTTTGCTTTTTGTTCCCAAAAGAGTATCTGAGGTAAAGAATAATCATTTTGCAGTCTGAAAGGGCTTAAATCCTGTTGGCTTTGAGTGCTTCAGCTTTTAAATTCACAAGAATGATGTTACAGCCTGTCAAGCTATAGGATCTGTATGTGCAGAGCTTGTTCATGTCTAAGGATACATTTAATTAAACCAACATTAGTGCATCTATACAGACTTATTAAAACACTTAGTTTGTCTCAATAATATTGATTAAATAGCAGTAGTTTGTTTAATCTAAGTGTATTTTTGCTATTACTGCATTACTTCCAAGTAATCAGGGTAATAGTCATCATCAGTGAAATATCACGTTAGTTATGAAGTAATGCAGTAAGAATTGATTTAGACTTGGCAGGAAAGGAACGCTTTCTGTCATACAGTGCCAAAGCCTGATTTGGATTATTAGAATGAGAGTTTTAAAGATAATTTCTGTGTGTTATAAACAGGGTGTGTTTTATAGGCGTATAGGTTATTCCATACTCTGAATATCTGTTATATCAAAGAACACCTCAGACAGTTAATTATGCAAAACATCATGTAAGTGATTGCACAGTATTATTATGCATTTAACAGTTTTACTGATTTGCCAGTTGCTCACTTGAAGTATTTAGAGCTATAAACAAGGGATGCTCACCCTCAGTTGAAATAGGTCCAAGGAAATGAGCTAAAGATAAATGATGCTAGTATGCATTGTTGCATCAGATGTAGTCCTTAAATGCAGAAGCTGTCAACAGTGATAATTTGCAGCACATTGGGGTATCTCAGGATCATTTCCTTCTTGTTAACAAAGTGTATCAACCAGGAAGCACAGTGAATCAACTTGAAATAGAAAGGGAAGGCATAATGAATATGTATATACGGGGGGAGGAGTGAGGTTCAAATAATTCCCCCTCATTTTGGAGGGTCTGCAGTTGTTGCAAGTCAGCCACTTGAAAAGGCAGCATGGAAAACAAGCTAAGTGCAGCCTCTCAGAATATGTGCAAATGTGAAGGGCCTCAGATAACGGTTTGGTTTGCTAAACTCAAAAGTGTGACCTTCCACTGCCTTCTGCATAGGAGGTGCTTTAGCAGAGCTTGGTTGATGGCATACGGAGCAGTAATAACTGCTTGGGAACCTGGATCCTCTGTCAGCAGTCATCAGCGAACTCAGGCCACTGCTGGTAACAACATGATGGCTTCAAGCATTGCTTCTTCTGTTCCGGCTGCTGGTGGCTGTGGCAGATGCTCTGAAAGACATCGTTGGCTTGCTTTATTTTCCCTTACCACACTGAAGGTTTCAAGAAAATGTAAAAGGAAGAAGAAATTACAAAACCCAGTGAAACATTTAACATTTGTTTGAAAAAAAAACCACAAACAAAATACACCACTGCAGGCCTTCTGTTTTGTACAAGGTGCTCTTTCCTACGTGGTTGCGCATGTGTACTCATTAATGAAGATGTAATGCATAATAACAGTTTTGTTTGTCTGTACATGGCACAAGATTAGCAATCCTTTGCAATTAATGATCTCATCCACTAGGTTAACCAAGCAGGCCTTACGATATTCCTTATTAAAAGAAGTCCTTTCTTTTTCCTTCTCCCAACTAAGCTGGTGCACCTTAATGCAATGATGATATGTTAGACCCAGCAGTTGTCAAAGCATCGTATTACTGTGATGCCATAATGACACCCTGTCTCTGTAAAGTAGTCATGTTTTCTCAAATCACACGTTGCACCGTTGATTTCTGACATGACACTTCATTCAGTCACTTTCCTTTTCTTTGGCATCTCCATTCTCTGACAATAGCAGCTGGTGCCCATTTTCCTAAGTGATTCACATTTTGCCACTTTACTCGAGTGCAATTAGCTGAAGCAGAAAAAAAAATGCTCAGTGTAAAGCAGCTCTGCTGAAATTGTTACTCAGCTCTTTAACAGGACCCAGTGAGAGTCTTGAGGTGTTGTCATGGGTGCTGAAGCAAGAAGCAACGTTTTCATTTTTTTTTTCCACACAAACGTTTTTATCCTCTTACATTCAGAGGAGTATGGGAAATCAGCTGGAAAATGTTGCACTGTTTTCTGCCTTCTGATTTTGGTGTAGACCTGTGAAATGATACTGAAAGCAAGCATGGTATGTGAGAGAGAATGTGATCTTTGTGGTCAAAGCAAGGAGCTGGCTTTCATTCCTGACTCCTACACCAAGACTTTCTTTCATGCATCGGCTTCCATAGTTAACACTTGAGGATAACAAGACATTTTTGATTGACATCTATGTGAGTCAGAAGGATGTATCCTAGGAAGATCAGATGGATCGCACCGGTGGTGTAAAAAGTTCCTAGGTATGCATAATAACCTTGCGTTGCTGATGCTCCCATGTAGTGGCTATCATTAAAAACGTCAACCGCTAACAACCTATTCTGACATTTCTGGAAATAGGGTAATTCTCTCTTTGAGAAAAGAGAAACTTCATGTGCAGATGAAACAGACTTTTGTGTTGGTCTACAATAAAGGTACTCACTCTAATTATTGTGACTAATTGTTACTGTCACTGAAACCACCAGTACAGCTCTGAAGAAGTGAATGATGCTGTAAGCATCCTACTGGAAGTGCGAGTCTGAAATATGTTTTATGAAGTATTGGCATATTATTTTGACTTCCTTTGGGTATTGGTAAGAAGGGATGTGAGGGAAAAAAGTAAATTTCTAAACCAACTGCATGTATGGATGGAATATAAAGAGCTCCCAGTGACTCGGGTGGGAAGGCTTTCTTTTTTAAGGCTGTATACTGTAATCAGATGCAGTTAATTTTTGCCCTCCCCTTGTCTATTGATACTGATTTTACCAGTGTCAGCACTGTCAATATCATTAGTAATGTGACAGGTAGATGGAAATATGAATGTGATTGCATTAATAAATTCTTAATATATTCAACCTTTCATAAGCACATAGCATTGCAATTTATTCACTGTTGTTTAAAGCAGGAGTTGCATATTGAAGTGATATCTCATTGTACCTTTCAGCAAGCAGTGACTGGCTTCAGGTTTAACTTAGTTGTGAAGTAAACTTAGTAGAGATATGTGATAGTAGATATGCTATATATTGCATGTTACTCAAGGCTTGCAGTATTCTGTGTGACTTCTCTTGTACAGGGGCATGGGAATGCTTCTAGAGCTAATTAGGTATTTTCCCTAAAATTATTGAGCTACCATTTGTTAGAAAGCTTACCTTAGAACAGCTCCTCCCAAATGGGTCTGCCATTTATTTGACTTAAGATCTAGTAAAGAAAAAAAAAAAAAACGACCCCACCAAGGCTTTAAAATAAACACTACACGTTTTTATATGACACATTATTTCTATTCATAAACCTTAACTAAATTTAGATTTTTATTAATCCAATGTGACCTGAAATTTTTGCATTAACAGCACAATGTGGAATTGGGCTTATTCTCTCTGAATGCAGATAAAGCCATCATCTTGAAAATAGCTCTTTCTGACAAAAAGGTGTTCTTTTGAAATGAAGTCTTATTCACTACATTCCTCTTAGAGTTAATGTGAATTTTAGTGCCTCTAATTTTAGATTGAAGTGAGGTCTAGAATAAAACCCACCAGCTGACAATTGAATTTATAGATAGTTGTGAATATTTCAGGCTTGAATAATAGAGCTGTAGAATTTCAGACTGAGAGGAAGAGAGAATGAAACTCCAACTGTAGTTTTAGACTATAATGCAATGGTGTCTAGGAATTCTTCAGTGTAACGAGCTAAGTAGTAATTAGGAGGGAACTGAGGGAGGGATTTTACAGAGATCTGGCTTAGGCATTATTCCAAGTGTTCAGCATGATAATTTGATGGTGGTCACACCTGCCATCCATGTAAGATGGCTCTTGAATTACTTTTGTTCAAGCTGCGGTACAGTAACAAAGGAGGGAAAGCCGAAGGTGTCTGTTGCCCACCCACAGCTAGTACTCAGCCTGCCTCTGCTTCACCTTTGGGGTATTGGGAAAGTTTTTGTCCTCGGAGTCAGGCGCTCTTGTTTTCGCTTTTCTTCGGAATGGTTAATGTTTTAATTGTATTTGTGCTTTGCCAGCATGTGCCAATCAAGACTATACTGTTTAAGCTGTAGACAAAAGCAGCTCTGTCTTGGTTAGTACCAGAAATTGCTACTTCAGAAACATCAGCAGACTAGCTTTATCCTAAGCAACACTGGTGATCAGATAATGCTTGTACAATTGAGATTGTATGTTGGTTCTGACCACTTGGAGTTAGCTGGCTAAAACAACGTGCGTTTGGACAACTACGTAATCACCAGTGTTTTTTATGGGAAGGGAAGGGTGACATTTGAGTGCGTTATTGCACAAATCTGGGAAAACCAAACCAGCAATGGGTGTCTTAGGCATGAACATGCCATCAAGCTGTAGGCAGATACTCTTTGAGACTTTATGTGTGGAGTCTTAGCAGATGGGAGGTAAGAAGACCAACTGCCTGTTTAGTCAATGAAAGCACCTTGCTGTTAGTGTACAGAAAAGTAATATAGAAAATAAGTTGGTGGAATGTGAAAGTTAATTGATGCTTTTAATCATAGCTGTATAAAATTCAGTGTCAAAGAAAGAGGAGACGGAGACACTATGTTTTAGTACCCTAATAACTTCTAACTCTAGTCTAAGATCATAATGTATGTGAGAGTGGTCCAGTAATTATAAGGTAATAAGTGGAGTGGTGGTATAAGTGCTCTAAATTAAAAGGAATTCGCAGAGCTGCTGGAAGTCAGTGCCGACCCATTTTCTTTCGAACGTTGACTTGAGAAAACTGCTTAGCCCAGAGTGCAACTGGAGAGACAAGAGAGAGCTGTCTATTAATTACAGCGCTCATTAACAGTGACGGCTACAAGGCAGCAGATGCAGAAGAAAAGGCACACTGCTACTGCAGGCTGGCTAGGGGATTTCCCCCCTGCCCCCTTCCAGTTCATGGAGAAAGGACAACGCAAGCAGGTGGTCCAGTGTAATAAGATATTTTCACGGCTTTAAATAAACCATTTCCTTGGTTTATTTACTGGCACCAGATAGCTCTATCCTTTGACCTCCCCAAATAAGTACTGGTCTTACGTGTGGATGGCAGCGTTTCTGCCTATCAATCTAGCTGTTTCCCAACTTTACGTGTCATTTGTTTACAGTAGTATTTTACAGTAAAAATCACAGCAATTGATTGGTTCTAAATAAGATCTGTGAGTACTGATTTTAGGGTAAATCTTATCCTAGGTGGTTATCTTTAATGAAGGCTCAGGCTTTGATCTTGGTTTCCCTCACTGGAAAGGAAGCCGGCTTTCTGGATTTATGCCTACTTTTCCATTGGTGAGCTTGATTCCAGATCTTGAAGCAGAACTCGATTTTATTTTTGTTATTTTACTTTATACACAGAAAGGTGAACAAGTGAAAGCAAGAGCTCAAAAGTGACTTTGGAAAATTAAGTCACATTGTCTGGCCTTATGTGTTTCCTTTGAAAACATGAATCTGTAGCTCTGGGTGAGTGGCCTTAGAGGGTCGTTGCTTTTCTGCTGATAATGTTTCTAGAGAAATGCTCATAACTGTCACCTGTACTTTGGCAGCTTCTGGGTTTACTGTTGGGAAAATGCTGAGTAGGCCATTTGCTACTGTGTTCTTATAATCACAGCAGGAGAAAATGAATATAGTATCTGGTTTGGAGTTTTTTAGCTATTATTTTTGTCCTTTATTCTGCCTAAGATATGTTTAAAACCAAGAAAAATCTTTGGGATGACTAGACAAAGAAGGTTCCCCCTTCTCCCTTATAAAGCACTAATTTGGCAAATCAAGTGTTATATGGTTCTGTTTGAAATGTTTAATTCTGAAAATGTGGGAACTGAGGAGTAAGATTCTCACCTTGTGAAAGACAAACTTCTATCTGAAATTTCCTCTAATATACCTTGGTGGGTTTTTTTTTTTTTTCCTTAATCCAAGAGTGGAACAAGTAAAATGTCATTCCTGTAGAGCTGCAGATATATGGGATAGTAGTGTAGTTATTACTGGTCAGTCTGAAGATAATGGCTGGAAGGTAATTGCAGGCAGAGCTGATGAATCATTTCACTTAGATTTTGTGAAAATGGAGTCCAACCTTAATAATTTGTTAGAGTTTCCCGCTGGTGTGCTACTGTGTTGCTAAATAGCTGTATCTATGATAAGGCAATATTAATAAAGGGAAATAAAGAAGACTTGCTCTTCAGTTCTGGGATCAGATCAATAGATGATGGATACATGTTAGTGAGAGGTCTTAACAAATATTAATTACAGTGCAGAACCTTTATGTGATCGAACTCGGAAGTATTTATTCCTCATAGTGATGGGATTTATATCTAAGGAAAGTCGTGATGGCAGAAGGATGACATTTAATAGCCAAGTCATCTAATGGGATTTCCTTAATATTTTGGCTCGCTAGATGACAGATTCAGAATCCAAAGTTGATGTGAAGTTGACGTGTAGCCTAGAGGGCAGGTGGAGGGGACAACAGATGGATTTGGTCTCCTTAAAGTTTTTGTTTACTGCCTGTCTGGAGCTTTGACAAAGCTCTGTCATGCCCTTATGCTGATTACCTTGTAGAACAAGAGGTATTGACTAATGAATGAATGATGTGCAGTCTCTAACCCTTCTACAGAGCAGCCTTAAAGAGCATTGTCTTTAATACACAGATTCTTCTTTCTCTCTCTCTCCCCACTACAGGCTTCTCTGCAGAATGTCAAGCAAAGATCGACACATTGATTCTAGCTGTTCGTCGTACATCAAGACGGAACCGTCGAGCCCTGCCTCTCTGACGGACAGCATCAACCACCACAGCCCTGGTGGCTCCTCAGACGCCAGCGGGAGCTACAGTTCCACCATGAATGGACATCAGAACGGGCTGGACTCACCTCCCCTTTACCCTTCGGCCACAGGGCTTGGGGGCAACGGGCCAGTCAGGAAACGGTATGATGACTGCTCCAGTACCATCGCTGAAGATTCACAGACCAAGTGTGAATATATGCTGAACTCGATGCCCAAAAGACTGTGTTTGGTGTGTGGTGACATTGCATCAGGGTACCACTATGGAGTGGCTTCCTGCGAGGCCTGCAAGGCTTTCTTCAAAAGGACAATTCAAGGTTGGTTGTTCTTTGCACTTCTTTTCTCTCTTTTGCTCAGAGTGAAATAGTGCGATCCTTGACTCAGTCCTGTTAGGACTGCAGGCTATACCTTTTCATTCTCCATAGCGTGTAGTAGTACAGAAGTTACTCATGAAAAAGCCTCTTTGGGCTTCTTTGGGAAAAGAAGCCACATTGATTTTAATAGAAAAATAGAAAAACATTGAAGCTGGCTGATGCATGTTCAAGTTTGTTTTCTGTATGAGTTTCTCATGGACTTCCATAAATGATTGTTGAGAAGAAAACTGATTATTTTCCAAAGGTTGTCATGGATGCCTCTTGAGCACACCTTGTGGCTGGCACACAGGGTTTACACTTGCGGTTTGCCCCTAGTTATACCTCTACCATGCTGAAATTGGTGCAGAAATCCAGCTTATTTTAGTTAAAACACTGGTACATTTAAAATTGGATCAAGATCCAGTGGTGTAGTGCTTTGTGAATACCAGTGTATGAGTAACTGGTCAGTATGATGTTTTAAGTGCCCTTAAAACAGGGTCAACAACTATCTATAAGATCACATTCTAAGGGGAGTAAGCAGGCGGCTTTTGGTATCTGCCCAGTACTTTGTACTACTCTTGATACCTGTTACTAACGCACCACATATTTTGTCATAAATCAGTATGAATGGGATAATTTTCATAACCCTTTGTTCTAGCATCAGAACCAATTGAGACAAAAGGACCTTCTACTTTGTTTTAGATACCATTCTTTTGAGTATAATTGGAGGTGCTTTATTTAAAGAACATGAGGCCAAGCTTGGCCTGTGCAGGAATACAGTGTCACATTAAATTAAACTCAAACTTCAGAGACTAAAATTAGGTTGCTAGGTCTAAATTTAAGCTCTTCAATAAAATCTGCTTGATTTTCATAGATACTGAGCACCTGGAATTCTCAGGGAAGACAATTCAATCTGATGGCATACTTTTCTTTTTATAAAATAGTTATGTCAAGGATGATAAAGTTGGTTTCAGATTGTAATTTCATATAACCCAAAGTTTGAAACATTTGATCAAGATTTCTTAAATACAGCACTTCCAATATTTAAAGTAAAATTAACAGGGAAAATGTTATAATGTTTGCAGCTAGTAAGCAAACATACCTGTGAAGATTCCTAGTGTCCTGGACTCATATGTAAAATGGGCAGAAGCAGTATGCTCATTTCAAGTCTTTATGTTGGAAACAGTGGAAAAAAAAGGGGTGATTTCACTGGACCTTCAAGAACATTTTCCAGAAACCTCAAAAAAATGTTTCTAGTGAGCAATTTATATCTTGTGCATGCTAAACTTCAACTGGCAGCTCTGTTGTTATAAATGGTGTTTAATTGCTGTGTGATAGCTTGTCCTATAGAACTGAACTGATGCACGGTTATTTTAGTTGTGTTTTGAGCCACAGAAATGTCAACTGATGGAAGTGTTGACTTCTGTCAGTAATGAGTAGCCTGCAATTTTACACTGCACCATGGACAGCAAGTGTCTGGGCGTGGAAGCATAAGACAGGGATGTCGTTCTCCAGATTAGCATCCTGGACTTGGCCACACAGCTCAAGATAGAACTGGCAGCTGTACCAACAGTCTCAGTGTGGTTAGAGCACTTGCTGCATCAGCAGGTGACAGTGCTGTGAAGACAGGAAAAATAATGCGGTAAGGCAAAACCAAACATCAAATGGAAAAGCAGTAATGAAGGAACTAAGAATAGGAAGTTTGTTACCATCATAGTGTCGTGGCAGTATCTTTAGAAATGGTGCTAACTAACAGATCTACTAAGAGGCTTCACATACCATCCAAAGTAATGGAAGCTACTTATTTGGGTGAATTAAACCATGGATTGTGGTAGCTGGCAAGAAGTATTAAAAAAAAAAGCTACTTGTGTTTTGAATGGGCAGATCATACCTTGAAGCTTGTGTGAAGAATAATTCCCCTGAGATTTCTTTGCTGTAGAATTTAGTCTCAGTGTTCCTATATGTCATTCTTCCTTGTATCACTTCACTTCCTGGTTTATACCACATTCTTTCTTTGTTTTTGAAGGTTGCTGCATAACTGCAAATAGCAAAATCAGAAAATAGAAAAAAAACCCAAGAAATTTAGAAATACAGAAGAGTAAACCAGATTACCTGAAGTGTCAAATACTATAACTGTGCATTTGTAAGGATAACATGACTTGGCTCAAAGAAGTGCTTATTTTAAATGCTAATAATTATGATGGGTTAATTATAGATTCAGTGAAAAAGAATGTTTGACTTTTCCCAGACCTTTCTTGTTTAGCATTCATCAATTACTGAATTAACTCGGACTCATAGAACCCAAGTGCTGCTCCTGTTGAAGTCATCGGCAAAACTGCCCTGACTTCAGTGCGCTCAAGGCTGAGCTGGTAAAGTTAGATTATGAAGCACATCTTGTGTTCACATCAGACTTCATGTCCTCTCCGCTAAGTCAATGGGAGTCTTTCCATTCTTTCCATTTCAGAGGAGTCTTTTGAAAGCCACAGGCAGCTGTTCAGAGAGCCAGTGCAGTGTCTGTACACCACCAGCATCTGTCACAAGACAGAAGTGTATCACAGGGTACCTAGCAGCCCCTTGCATGAGGTGTGTATCACTCTAATATAGAGCATACACCTGTTTTTAAGGGTAATGGAGATTATCATTCCCTTTCAGGCAATTTAGTCTAAAAACGTCTTTTCCTGGCTGATGGATTTCTCTTCCTACTGTTTCTGCCTCTTGCAGTCCCTGCTAATTTTCTTAAAAGTGAGGAAATTAAGTGAACCCTGTCTTGAATACTAAGGAGTAATTTTGTCTTTTTTGAATACATATTTTTAACATAGCATAGACAGGTATTTGGGGCTGTGGTTAAAGAATGCATAGATTACAGTAAAAATCATTGATGTTAGGGAAAAAAATTAGAAACAAGAAATTACCTGTCCAAAACCCCCCCCAAAACTCACCAAAAAAGGCAGCTCAGCATAGAAAATCAGTGTCTTCTTAGGTCATAGTAGAATCTGATGATGTTCTGCCCCCTTTTTGTGACACATCAGGGTTGGAAGAACTGGATGTTCTCTCTGCTCAGCCTAGTACTCAGCTGCGGCTCTCAGTTTGCTTCTGGGATAATTTACGTGGTGGCTGATTGCATATGTCTCGCAGAAACACACACACAGCCAAATCTACCCAAAATTGGCTTAACATCAGCCATGGGAGAAAATAGCAACGTCTAAAAATAGAGGTCCATTGATTTTTAGGGTCTCTCCACAGTTTTTGCTGTGCTGCTGCATTATCTTGAAAACTCCCAAGTGTTCATTAAAAGGAGAGCAAAACAGCATTTTCACATGACAGCTGAGTGCGAAGTCTTGTGTTCAGCACGGAGGTCTTGTACTTACTAGGTATTTTGTGGTGACTATTTAGGGTAGATACATGTCTCATTATTTGCTCAGTTATCATAAAGACCAGTAAGTACACATTTTGCATTAATAATATGGAATTTTTCAGTGCCTGTAACTTAAGCATTTCTTCACGCAGACTGAAATGGTATTGTTGCTTTCAGTAGGAGGATGATGGGACTTAAGAGATTCAAAGCCAGTTTACTACTTTGTTTTATTTCTTAGCCTTCATCTTTCTGAAGTAACGGCCTGCATCTAGACAATGTTTTTGCTTCCTCCTTCTAAATCTTTAGGGCTGTCATCTTTGGACTGTTTAGCATGAAAAGGCAGTGTGAAAAGCCTAGGTATTGCTAGGTTGCCTTCCTGATAAGGCTTGTTGCAGATGTGTCAGAGCTTACTTTGGGCAATGTTTCACATTTTCCCACAAAGGCTGAAGCATTTTACATTTGATAGACCTCGTTGTTCTTGGCCTTTGGTTTTTTTGTTTAGTTGATGCCGTTGTCTTTGGACCTTGGTTCTGGTGCAAAGATGCCAGCACTCCAGTGAACCTAACACTAAATGGTACATGAGTCCATCATTACCTGATTAAGTCATTCACTTTCCTTATGTAAGTGAAAGTCTGTGTATCAGCATTTCTTTCAAAGAAGATTTTAAGTAAGCAATGATAGCTATCTTCCCTTTTCCCCTGATTTCTCTGTGCCTATGGTCTAACTAAATTAGCAAGCAAGTACTTTTGATTCCTTTCAACATGTCTTTTAGTCCTTCATAATGTCATTGTGTAACTGTGGCAGCCAAACAAGGTGAGCCGATAAAACATAACCACACTGAAATCTGAAAATCAGAGAGAAGTTTGAAAATGTACAGATGGCTCTGTCCCTTTTTCTGTCTCTGCTTTCCTAAGAGCCTTGTAAGTTGTATGTTGCATTTAGATTATTAGGAAATAAGAATGAGCATCCTGTTTTGGGCATGGCTATTTCAAACCCATGAGAAAAACCCGGATATGCTGTTTACAAATAGTACTGGTATAGAGTGTGTGTGTATATATATATGTGTGTTTGTGTGTGTATGTACATATGTATGGGTATATATATGTATATGTGTACCATTTATATATGTATATAAAAATATATGTATTTATATATTTATATACATATATTCATATATGTATATAAAAAACACGCCCCCTCTACCAGTACTGTTTGTAAGCAACATATCCTTCTGATATGCTGTTTATACTTATATGTGTCTATACTTATGTAATTAGGGCTGGATCTCTATTTATTATAAACATCTCTGAAAGCTTCCAGTCTACTTATGAAGCTCTGTCTATTCAAAACTAGAGACATGAAGACTCAGCAAGTGATTTATTTGAATGTTTGGTTTGCAGCTTTACAGACTGAGATGTTCTGTGTGCTCATAAACAAGCAATGACAATTTTCCATGCTACCTTGGTAGAATGTATCAAAATCAACATAGATAATGTACCAGTAGGAATAAAATGTAGAAGGTTCTGCCTTTCTGACTTGGACAACTCTACAATGACTCCCAGGTGGCAGGAGATCGGTTCTGTTTGTATCTTCAAAGCATTGATTCTCTCTTAAGATGACGCTTCATTTCTGTTGAAGATAAAGAAGTTAATTCCAGTGGTAGTGCCTCATACTGAAAATTGCAGTGATTTTCATGATGCTGGAAACCCGTCTGCATGAAGTTACAGTCTGATGCAAAAATGTCATGTAGTCAGATGAACTAGCATCATGTTTACATATTCGTTTTAAATCTCCATTCATGTAGCTTTCTAGGAATAAAAGAAAAAGAAATAAACCCTACATTTTAGAAGTTCTGAATATATTATAGTTCAGTAACATAATACACTGGTTTCTTTTGAGCAACTCAATACAGTAATTTCATTTAAAATATACTTCTGAGCTGGCTGTGTCAGTCTGTCAAATACCATCTTAAAGTATGTATTTATTATATACACGATAGCTGCTTCTCCTGGTTTTCTTACTGTAACAGGAAAGGCAACGCAAGGAACAGGGGCATAAACATAATCCTTCATGTATTGTCCCACCATTAAAAGAATATCTACATTTGAGATATTTGGGAGCCATGTTCTGTAACTCTGCCTGTGCAGTATTGTTCCTGAAGTCATGAAGAATGGTGAATACAGTCAACATCAGCTCCAGATGACATGCAGGAGAATTCATAGGTCTGTAATTCATAGAACTGTCTACAGTATCAGGTGAATCCATCAAAGGATTTGTCAGCACAAACTGTGTTTAGTTAGGTTCAAATCCAGCGTCATTCCAACCTGACCCCATTTCTGAAACTTTATTGATAAGATTACTTGTACTTGTGAAAATATTTACTTCTATTTAAATTCAGGTAAATTCTGACTGCAGAGTGGGGAAAGGGAATCTGTAGGAGCTGGAACTTTAACCTGAGAGTAAGTAGTTTTACTTTCCTCAGTACAGCTTTGCTAAGACCTCTAAACATCACAGATGTTTGTAAGTCCATCTGGGGCTTTTTCCATATCCTTCTTTCCCCAAGTTAGCCCGTCACTCTATTTCCAAAAGCACCCACTTCTCAGTTTCTCTTAAACCACAACACCGAGGAACTATTCTATTCTGAGTTATATATCAAAATATGACCTAACATACTGTAGTGCACTCTGTGTTGGTTTAGATTCTTTGGTCTCTCTTTGAAAGACTTCTCTTTTTGTTAATTCCCAGCGGACCTACAGCTGTAATCCTGGCCACCTTTCCTTTTCCAGAGTCCACAGACAAAGCAGGTATATTCCTTTGGGTCTGTCACCCAGGAAAAAAGAACGAAGGTGGTACCTGGGGTAAATGTTACTACAGGAAGACTGAAATCCAATGGTGCAATAGCCTCTATGAAGGATAATATTTGCTTTTTAAATACAAGTTTTTGAAAAAGGGTAGCAGGTTACAGAAGCTCAAAGAGAAAGTTTGGGAGAAAAATGGGGCATTATTGAGTATAGGGAGAGATACTGGTACCCAGCTTTGTGAGCTGATTATAGAATAAAATTATGACACTGAGGGAATAAATAATTCCTCTGTTGGTTTTCTTTTTTTTGTTTTTATTCCTTTTTATTTGTTTCTTCTGGACCTTCATTCCTACATAGTAAAAGTTTCAATACTGGCATCTTCGACATTCCTCCTATTTTTATAAGTAGCTAATGACCCATCTTTCCAAACATGTTGTCACCCTGTATCTCAGTCTTCCTCATGTCTTCTCCTTGTCCAAAGATTTTCTGATGAGCATATTCCATTAGCTCATAGCAATCCTTTTACGTCTTTGGTATTATAATATCAAATGTTGCAGTATGAAAAGAAAAATAATGCTTCTGCTAAGAATTGCTGTCTGCAGCTTCTATTCTTGTCAGTATTTCTGGAAAAGAGACCTCTGTTTCAGCCTGTCACATGGACTGGAGCCAGTTTCTAGAGCCAGCTTTGCACTCTTGATACCTGTGAGGTTCTAAAGTTGTAACTGGTGATGACAGTAATTTCATCTGGGATAAGATGCTAAGGCATAAGATCCCAGTGCTTTTAGTGGCCTCTTGTTTGTCATGGTTCTCCCTTCTCACCTTCTGTTACCATGAGTGTTGCTTACTAGTTCCATGCAAGAAATGGTCAAAATGGTTTTGAGAACCTTGGCTAAGTCCACTTGTTTGGCTGGTTTGTAAAAGCCATTGAGTAAGTCCCTGTACTGTAAAAATAATACTGTGACTCGCATCTCATTCGAGTAACCTCCAAACCTCATCTGTGAGATGAAATAAAGGTATCTTGGCCCACTTATCCTCGAGTTTTGTGTGAAGATCTGACAGTGAAGCATCTAAAACCAGAAAGCCTGTTATGCAGCATAAATGTTAACTCATTTGCTATCTCAAGATGTGATGGCATCGTATTTTTAGTGAATCCATTGCTCTCAATAGGCACAGTGTTTAGTGTTTTTCTTATATTTTGCCTGAGATAGTAAAGTTTAGCAAGTTAGTAGAAAAAGGGAACTGTTTTTAAAAGAACAGAGAGGAAGGGGACTTGGGTTGGCATAAATCCCATTGTATTATTAAAGCACAAGGCAGCGTGTTTGGGGAGTGAAGATTTGACATATATTTTTATTTTCAAACATCCTAATTTACATTACTCAGCCCTTTAACTGCCAAACTGTAAAAGTCCATTATGCTACTGAAAGGAATATACAAATTATCCCGTGGCACTTCAGGCAGGAGTTTTACATATACACGGTTACTCCATCAGCCAGAGCTGCATGATTCTATTAAAGAGTAAGTGAGAAAATTATATTGCCTGCAAACTAATTGTACAAGACTCTGAAATAAGTAATCAGAGCCCAGTCCTTTCTGAAGACCAGCCAGGAGATATTATAAATTGCTCGATTGTTCTTGTCAGCACAGCTTAAAGACTCAGAGCTGCCATGCTGATTTTGTTTGCTGTGTAACACAGCTACTTCTCCAGCTGTTGACAACTCAGTGTGCATTCTTACTAGCTGTTCAGTTCCAGCCTCTAGCATCATGCAGTAGACAAGGAAATGGTAGGGCTTCCTTCTGAATCTACCTCATTGTAACAAAAAGCAGGTCTGAGCACACTGAATAGGTGTAGAGTGCCTGTGTAGCTGTACAGATTCTCAAACACCTCTTAAAATAATTTGTGTCTTTATTCTTAGTGTATAGAAGCAAATAAGAAATTGTGAGAGCTATTATGACCTGCACTGTGCAGTAAATTTAGGTTTTTACCAAATACATATCCACTAATACTTTGAGTGCTAGGTAAAAAGTGTTTTGTACATATCCGTCACAGAATTCCATGAGAATTTTCTTTTCTAAGGAAAGCTCATTAACAGAAATTGAGTCTATCCATGGGATATTTGATAAAGTACTTCATTCATATATGAAGTGATGACAAAGTGATGTTTCCTTGAACTCTTACTGTGATCTAGGGGTATTCTAAAATACTGGAACACTTTAGGGAAGCTAGCTATGGCCACTGGTAAGATGTGTATCTTTGCTGCAGAAATAAATCTAGTTACTGTAACTCTTCTTGAGTTCATTGAAGGAACTCTCCAACATCTTCCAAGTTTAGCTAACATGAAAAACTAAGGTTGAACATCTACTGTAAAATATAATTCATTAAAACAAAGCAACCTGAATTGATGGAAGATCCCCCTTCTGAGCTAGAGTATTGGAATTTGAGTGACTTGAATGAAAGCTCATTTTAGAGCTCCTAGGTGGCAAGAATTTGCAGAAAAAATAAGTTATGTTGTCTCTGTGCAATGTGCTGTGCACTATGGACTCTTGCCATATTTCAGAAGATTTTGCACAAAATTGGAATGGCAGGGTATGGATTAGAAGTGTCTGCTTTGGGAAATAATCAGTTTTGTGTTTTCCTGGGTTTGAATGCTACTTTTTAGTGTTGACATCCATACCTTTGTCATCTGCGCCTTTGCACAAGGACTCTATAGTGGGAGTGCCTCCCTTGTCTCAGTGGACAGCTTTGAAGTGAGTGCTTCAAGTTCTCTGTTACAATCTCAGTCATGTTTTAGATGAAGATCGTTTCCGACCTTGTGCAAAAATATCTTTGATCTTGTGCAAAGCAGCTCTAATTCCCTGTTTCTGTTTTTTTTTTAATAGGGATAGTAATACATTTATTAATATAATATTATGAGTTAATTAGATACAATTTGTGGAAGTCTTTGAAGGTATCCCTGTGTAGTGGTGGTGCCTCACTAAGAGTGCCTCGTTAGTGTGTGATAGGATAATGTGAATCTTTTTCGAAGCTTGCCCTTACTACTACCCTTTGCTACTTATCCTTGCAAAACTGTTACTTCCCAATTTCACCAGTGCATGTTGGAAGGAAGTTTTGCAGGAACTGTTGTGCTGAATTTCCTACCCACTGTATCCTTAACCAGCTTTCTTCTCAGGAGCTAAGGAAGGGGAAGAAGACAAAGCTGAAGTTTGAGTTTTGTCGACAAGAACCATTAGCATTCAAATGTAAAAGATCTGTTTTATTCATCAGCATTGTTAAGTCAGTTGTGCAGCAATGTTTAGGAGGAGGAAAGTCCTCAAAGGTTGTACAAAGTATGCTGTACTGGCAGAATACACATTGCAGCATGTACCACCTCCTTTATCGTAAATGCTTAACCAATTTTCAATAGATGTAAGTGGTTTAAGTATTACTTCCTGTTGAATTAGCAGTTGCTGAGCATTTGAGTCTTTGTGCAATCCTGCAATCCACTAATGTGATATTTAATGAGGAGACATCAGTCTGGAGAAAGGTAGTCAATATAAATCAGTGTTTACAAAGTGCGATTAACTCTGAAATATTTCATCAATGCTGTGGTCCCAGGCAGGCTCAATGCTAATTATTAGAATCTGCACATGTTTCAGGGGACTTTGACGGACCCTGAGTGCAGCCATCATTGGAGCAGCAAAATTGCAATTATGCTTGGACTGTCTCTGATGACAATTTATGCATTTGGTGTTACGACCTCTTGCTTCCCAAGAGGGCAATAAACAGAATGCATTTTCATTAAGATACTAATGCACTTAATCACAGGGAGAAAGGGTTAGAAAATAAAGAAATACCTTTAAAGCAAGATGTGACAGGCTGATGGGGAAGATGCTTTATTTAAAAGTCAGTTTCCTGGTGAAACTTGTGATGACTGCAAAGTCTTGTCATACTGAATGTAGTCTTAGAGAATAGGATGCATGGCTGGGCAGACAAATAAGCTGAGCTAAGATGTTCTGTGAGAAGTGCAGTGATACTGGGGCAGCAATACTGTACCCAAAGATGTGATCTAAAAAACTGTAAGAGAATTATTCATGTCTTTTACCCAGTTGTTTTTAGGCTTTATTTATTTATTTATTTTAGTTTTGAGGATAGGCAATATGTACTAAGCAGTAGCAAACTCAATGGAGACACTGTTTTGCCCAGGAGGGCTCCATTTAAGGGTCTAGCTAGTTCTAGGCTAAAGGAGTGTTGGGGAAGGCAGAGGTATCAGCCCAGTTTTTGTAGTTCTGCTAGTTTGGTAGTAATGACCCTCCTTCTGATGACTCTCAGTGCAAGAACTCTGTCTAGAGTATAGAGAAAAGGGGAGATACTGTGGCAGCTGTAGAACGTGCTGGATGTGGTGGCAGCAATGTTGGTAGCTCTGCCTAATAGCACTGTGCCTGGTGCTGTGGAAGGAGAATGGTGAAGCTCTGCATTACCTGTTACAGTTGATTGAGCAATGAAGCACAACAGCTTCCTATTCATATCCTAGGCAAAGTAAGACTGAGTTGGTGGGAAAAGGGAAACGAAGAGTGCACAGGCTAGGAGCCAGTGCATATGTCTTGCTTGGTACAGACTATAAATGATAAAAGCTTCCTTGTCCTATTGTCCCGCCAGGAATAATAGTCACAGACTGGTTTGGGTTGGAAGGGACCTTAAAGCTCATCCAGTTCCAACCCCCTGCCAGGGACAGGGACACTTCACACTTGAGCAGGTTGCTCCAAGCCCTGTCCAGCCTGGTCTTGAGCCCTGCCACAGATGGGGCAGCCACAGCTTCTCTAGGCACCCTGTGCCGGTGCCTCACCACCCTCACAGGGAAGAATTTCTTCCAAATGATACCCTTAAACTTGGCTTTTCATTTTTACATGAAAGGAGTTTCCTTTCTATAGCACTGTTTACTCTTGATCTATTCCCAAATTAAGCGCAACAGCAATTGCGTGAGTACTCATATATCCATTGTGTTGGTCAGGGATGCTGAATACCACTCTTTTCCTGTGTTTCCTATTCCAGGTAACATAGAGTACAGCTGCCCAGCAACGAATGAATGTGAAATCACAAAGCGCAGACGCAAGTCCTGCCAAGCCTGCCGCTTCATGAAGTGTCTAAAAGTTGGCATGCTGAAAGAAGGTAAGACTGAGGTAGTCAATATGTTTCTCTCTGCAAACACAAGCAACAGTTGTAGGTCAGTCAGCAAAGAAGAGAGGTCGGTGAGTGTTCTAATCAGTTATTGTAAAGCCAGTTTTCATGTATGATTGCTCTTCCTGACAATCTGTTTCTAAGCTATGGAATCACAGTGTATTTACATGAAGCTTATCTTCTCTGGAGTATTTCTATCTGTAGCAAAATGTACCCCAGCATCCAGTCTCCTTTTGTAGGTAACTAACAGAATAATCGTCAGAATATATCCTCTCATTTTTCATCATGACTTCTCAAAGGCTCCTTTCATCCATTCCTTATCTACTGTCAGTCTGTCCCAGTTCTGACAGAAATACACAGTGTGCCTTATTTCCCCATTGTTACTCTTCATTTGATCAGGACAAATGAAAGGGTTACTTATCACTTTAGCAAGTATAAATATAGAGTATGTCTGCTGAAGTTACTGTAACTTACACTGAAGCAAATAATGGCACACAAAAGAAGAGAATCCACCCCCATTTTTAATTTTTTAAAGCATATAAGAGCCCCTGCCTGTCACTGTAAGTATATGTCAGCTTTTTAATCCATTAGTTGCATTTTGAAGATACTGAATAATAGGTAAGTATAAGAAAATATTTTTATTGTAGTGCTCTATTATTACCAGGGAGGAATAACAGAAGTTGTAGTGGACTTCTGAGCTAGATAAGCTTTTAAAATAAAGTCAGATGTGATGTTTTCTAAATATTGTCTCCAGTGAAGAGTATTTTTGCTCTAAGCAACCACTTTAAAATAGCCCCATGCAGTTTTGCTTTGTCAGTGCTTAAAAAGTCAGTTTTAACAGATGGCTGATTTTTGCAAACCATTTGATGGTATTTTAAAACAGGTTGAAGTATACAGCTCTTAAGTTAAAATCCAAGAACAACGTAAACTGGTGGTGAGATGACGGACAAATTAGGTCTATCACGTACCTACAGACATATTCTTATTGGATTATGCTTACTAAGAATAAACCTTGTTCTGTGCAACTGCTTTGGCAGATGCTAAGATTCTGTGAGCCAAATCCTGCTGTCCTTAGTCTTACTTGAGCAAAACTCCTGTCAGATTCAATGGGGATTTTGCCTCAGTAAGAATGGCAGGATTTGACCCTTTCTTCCAGTGGTGATGGAAGGGTTCATTACTTGCCAAAATCCTCATGTAACTGACCACTAGGAGGGTTTAAGTAGCCCCTAATTACTTAAAGGTTAAACTGTAGGAAGAGAAGAATGTCTGAGGATGGCCTCTTGTGAGAGGGACTGTGGTTCTTAACATCTTTTAGTAAGTCAAGGCCCCATGTCACTGGTAACCTAATACACAGATATATTGGGCAACTTGCTTGAACACAAGACATTGGTACCGACAGGACCTACAGGTGAATTAATTTAGACATTTTCTTTTAAATTTTGAGGGTGCCACTGCACATCCATTAACATATTTAAAGAATCTGGTCTGTATGCAGCTTCTGGAGCTGCACAAGGAAATGATGGAGCTCTTCAACAAATGAGTAATTACCTCAGTAACCAAAACTCTGCAGATTTACTGACTTCCTGCATATGATATTGGTAACTGAGGTAATTCAGATAGACAATTCAGATGCACATTGTGAGTCAGTCTTTTTGCATGCATGATCATCCTGGAGGGATGCAAATCAGCCCCACAGGTTTTCTTAATTGGAATTTCATAAATTCTTTACCCTAAAAGTACATACCTTTTTCTGAACAAAGAAATGGCAAAATAACAAATTCCTTTGAAAAGAAGGTTCCTTTGTTAGCCCCACCTCTGGGCACATTGTAGTTCTTGCACTCTTACTTGGAAGGTACCTTACGCAAGTTTTTCTATCAAAACACAGATTTCTACTTTCTTTTAATTAGTAAGTCTTTCATCTAGGGGAGAGTTAGTTTTTCTCCATTTCAGGTATTGGTTACCTACCACCTAATCAGACAACCTAAAAAAACAAGAGTGTGTTGGCTTGTTTCCTGCTTTAGTGGCCACTTTTACTTTTGAAACCACACTGATTCGTAGTACACCTTTTGGACTGTACTTGGAATAGGTATTTCTTCTGTTTCTGTTAGAAGTAGTTTTGGAGACAGGGAATGGTGTTTTTACCTATAGGATAGTCTGGAGATGAGTTTTGGGCTTTGACCGCATCCTTTATGGACAGAGTGAAGAAAGAAGATATTTCTTTCATGTGTAAAGTGGTGTAAATTTATTGATTAGCATGGATTTACACTGAGCTGAGATAATTCCTGCTGTATCTTAAATGTTTCTTTATGTGCAGACAAGGATTTCAGTCCCATGCAGCATGTCAAGAGATCATGCTGCAGTAAATCTATTCAAATGTAAACCTGTTCAATTCAATTACCAGTTTATAATACAATTTGCCGCAGCAGCCTCCACGTTTGTCACAGCGGTCTCTACATGCTGATGGCACAGCATGCCTGGAAATTGACAGCCCAAATCTATTTACAAAAAAAAAATTGTTGCAGACCTGAACTAAAATCAAGTTTAAGCGGCTTTGAGAGGAGCATCATATTCTTTACCAGAAGTGCACATCTGCAGGTGTGGAAGTGTGCATTATCTCCAGAAATCTTACTGTGTTACTGGGGAGGTTTCTTCTAGAAATTTTCCTCAACAAACCATTTTTTTCAATGTGAAACAGTTATTGTGCTTTTTTTCTTCACATTTGGAAAGACTTTATTACTTTTTAGTCATTTTGTGAATTGTTGTATAAAATTCATGATAGAAATCACAGTGTCTGGGAAAAGATCCTGAGTTTTATTTTTTGCTCTTAGGACAAGATCTGAAAACCACTTGCAGCAAATACATAGAATGTCTTCTCTTATGGCAGCCGCATGTTAAATCATTTATTGTGGCAAGATAATGATGCTTTTCATCCAACATTCAGTGTTTCTGCAGGAGACCTAGTGTTAAGATTTTGGAGCCAAGTTTTGGGGTCAAACCCTGGGAGGGAATTGTTTTTTTTTTTGTAATACAGGGTGGAATGTGGAATTCCAGAACATGCTCTCAGGGATGGCAATAGGGCATAGCCAGCAGCACCTAGATCAAGATCCTTAACAATTTATAAGTTGTGGAATAGAAGCTAGAGAAGGAAGGGTAAAGCAATGTCACACTGGGCTGAGCTGGAGTGGGATTGAAGTGCTGGTTTCTGTCTGCCTCTCCTATTGAGTAGCTTAAGCACAGACTGATCCAGAGGAACACTTTGGTTTAGCCCATGGACTGCTACTTAAAAACATCAATCTAGATGTATGGACTTTTTCTGAGTATATGTTATGCTTTGTACTAAAGCATCAGGAGATGCTGATGAGCTTTTTTTAAGCACATGAGAAATACGAGGGTGTCATATTTTCCTTTCCTAGGTAAAGGGTGTTGGCAGTACAGCAGAACGCACTTCACTCTTTTTCCACTTTTAAGGAAGAAAGTTTGCGATTTCCTATTTTCAATTTTGAGTGACAGTACTACTGAAGAAAAAATCACATTTTCAAAGATCACAATTGGTTCTTTCTCCTGAAATAGTTCCTTTGTGCTTGTGTTTTGGTGGATCCTCTCAGATTCACAAGAACAGATGAAACAACAAAACTTCTTGTGTATTCTAAGCACTTTTTCATATGTATCTCCAGTGATTTCTTTAGATAATATTACAATTGCTAAAAGGGATGGGGGGAGAAACAACAATTTACCCTTTTAACAAATTAACACTTTTAAGGCATTCTTTAGTTCTCAGTTCTGTTTAATCACACTTTGGTGGCTCCTGTAAGTGATAGAATTAAATCTGTCTTCATGTGCAAGGTTGGGTGTTCTAGTTATTTTCTTTTAGCTGTTTTCCTGGAGTGAGAGTAAAAGGGTTGTCTTGGGTTTTCTAAGAAGGAAATTGGATGTAAAACTATGTAAGTTAATACAGGAAATCATGGGTAGATGACTGGCATTCTTCTACTGCTAGTCAATCTGCTTGAATTCTACTTTTAGTCTTCCCTTAGTACTGTATGCCTTTTAATGTCGTGTCTGTGGGACTCCTTACATACATGTGTCTTTGATAGAAGATACTATTTCAAGCTTATTATAGCTGTCCATGTGAAATAATTCCACTGGAGTAATTATTTCAAAAGAAAACCATTTTTTTCTTTCAGATGCAGAGTTCGTACCCATCTTTCCAGGAGGTTATTCTGTAGGTTTCTATTTTCTCCATGGAGGCAAAGCCATAGCTTCAGTTTTATCTGTCCCTATATTGTAGCAAGGTTAAAAACTACAGTTCATAAGGGAACCTCCTGAGTGGCACTAATGCAGCTTTTAGACCATGTGAAATACTGTATCCTGTCTTAGCTTTCAGTTCTGACCAGTGCTAGTTCATACCTAACATGGGACCGTTGACTCCAAAATATGTCCCGTATATCTCTCATCTCCTATACCTGAGATACCTGCATGATTTCAAAGTGTTATGGGTTGTTAGCAGTGGCTGATCTGCATTGCTTGTTATTTCAGTAAGTGTAGTTCATAAGTGAGTGATGTATAAGGAAACAAATTGAAGTTTATTTGGAAAATAAATCATACTGTTATGAAATGGCAGAAAATTTGGGTTGCTTCACATAAATTAAGTTTGTATTTTCCTTAGGAATAGGTGGCCTTTACAAATGACCATCAGTCATTTTGCACTCAGTTTGAATAAATGGAGTGACAGCACTCCAGCTTAATTAGTCCAGCTATTGAAAATGGGAGGCCATGTCCTCACCTGGTATTAATGGAAGCTGGCTTAGCTATGTTAGATTGCTGTTTGTTTGGCAGGTTCAGCAGTCTCTGCTATGGGTAAATCAGCTATATACTTTTTCATGTCTGTAAACCTTATGCCTTTGCTGGTATATTAGTAGTCATTGAGCTCAAACCCAAACAGAAACTCTCCAGGCTTCTCAGCTGTTGGTGCTCACCTGGGGGTAAACCTTCCCATCATAGTAGTGCAGTTAGTGTGTTGTACTTAGCTCCTCACTGAGTAGCCCTTAACACTTCTCAGTTATTAGTTTATTTGGTTGATATAAAAAGGTTTCATACAGTCCCTCAAAGTGACTTCAGCCTAAGGTAGTTGTCAGAACCTGCCTTGTACGTAAAAGAATTCTATGTTTTAATCTTTTTTCCTTTGGTACTGATCTGTATAAAAGCAATTGCAGGCAGTTTTTAAAATGTTTGAACATTTGAGATGGTCAGAGTATGGTAATATATGGGATTACTGCATATTAATTTTTTTCTTAACATGCTAAAACTGGGGTTCTCTAAAGTATTTTTCTTTACACTTTAAGAGATTTCATTAATTTAAATTTGAAAATTAATTCAAATATAAGAATTCCTCTTAAAGAGGTACATGTGTTTTAAAGTGTAAATTACTGAGTTTATTATGCAGAGATTACTGTGTGAACATCTTTGGCTTATGTTAAGAAGCAGATCAGATTAAATTATCATATTGATCCTTTCTAGTTTTGGCAGTCTATGAAAATGAGTCCAGTACAGCAAGGAGAACAGGAAGCTTTTTACGTAAAAAGATGCGTGGTATGCACAGGAGCAGATTAATGGATTCTCTCTCAAAATAATAAATTAAGCCATTTTTTTTATAACTCAAAAAGTGTTATCATCTGTGTTTTGAGGCTAGTGAAAAAGCCTACTTAATAGGATTCCTCCTAACAGCATCTCCTTTGAAAATGCCTATGTGTAAGACATTGCCTAGGTAAATTTTTCTCGCAAGTCTAGTACCATTAGGCTGCCAAGAAGAAAGCAGAAATCATTGTGGAGGAAGTTTTAGTTTCTGCTGCCTTCAGAAATTAGGGGAAAGGGAAGGAAAAAGCATTAATGGTATTCAAAGGAAATATTTCTCTACAGGATGATAGCTAATAGAGTGGCGTTGACCTCAGTGTTATTTCTTATGCTCTCTCTTGTGATACTAGACTTAAGGAGGTCTTTAATTAATGCAGGATATTAAACAGAGCTCCTGTGTTACAACAAGAGTAAACACATTGCATCTTCTACTGAAGTCTCTTCTGAATAATGTCACTTTTCTGTATTTTAGTATAGGGAGTTTGAATTCTAGTGCAGATACTTTTTTCAAAGTTTCTTTTTTTTTCCCTCCTTCCTACATTTTTCTCCCCCTTTCATCCATTCCATCCCCCTTTCTTCCTGCCACTCCTTTTTCCCTTTTCTTCCCACCTTTTTCCTTTTCCTTCTTCCCTTCAATTTCTCCCTTCCCCTCCCTTTTATTTCCACCTCCAAGCCTTTTCTTTTCCTCTGTCCCTGTGCTCTCCCTTTTCTTTCTTTCATGCAACCTGTGCTTGGTTTAATCTATACTGGGACCTGTTAAATCTCCTTGGAAACACTAGAAACTAATCTCTAAGTGTTGTTGGTGTTCATAAGTAGGCCTCTTCCCTCCTAACCAAAATGTGGCCTTGTAGTGCAGTTCACACATTAGAACTGACAGCTCATTTTGTCTGCCCTAAAACATGGCTCAGGACTATCCAGTCTCTGTAACTGATGAGAAGGACAAACTATTCAACTGCAGGTTAGTGTTTATAGCGAGCCCAAGGAACTAACATTTCTATTCATCCATTTAAAAAAAAACAACTCAGGAAAAAAGCAAATATTAGAGGTGTGGGTATGCTTTCTGGGGTTAGAAATCACACCAGAGTACCTACAGCTAAGGCCAGCTCTCAGCCTGAGAAGTTCTCACAGTGCTTCTGTTGCAGTGTTGTGCCAGTCTGGTTTATGTTCTGCCTAGGAGCGTTTTTGGTCCTCATAATTACTGGAATGAAACAGAGGCATCCCAGCAATTCACTGTGCTCAGTCTTTAAAGATGATTTCTCTCTTTCCAGATAGAAATCTGTTTTGCAGTTGTCAATTTATACTGCTCCACTATCATAAAAGAGACAGTATGAAGTGAATGTAGAGAAAGCGGTATCTTTTATAAGTCTGTGTTTGACAGCTATTCGCGTTTCTTGGCTTCCCACACATTTGTGAATGTACTTTTCTTGACGTTAGCATCTGCAGATCTGGGGCCAAAGCCGTTTGCTGGCATATTTATCTGCAGCTTCCTTGAGATCAGCTATCTGATTCTGCTTGATTCTGCACCCACAGTTGTCGCTGGTGGGAGTCCCAGTGACTGCACTTGTTTGCAGGGTCAGGCAGACATCAACAATGCATTCAGCCCGTAGTTATTTTGTAGTTTTGTTATTAAAAATAGCGAGTTTGAAAGATTTTGAATGGGATTAAAATCAACATTATTTTTAGTGCACATACCTAACTTATTACTTCCTCAGAATTAGAAGGAGTAGGTTCTGCAGTTCCACAGCTCTACTTAAATTGGAATACCCTTAAAAATTAATCACTGTGATGAGAAAATGTTAGTACAGCCTGAAACTGTCAACTGAACATCCTCATTTGTCATTTTCTTTTCATCCTAAAATAAGAAGCTTTTTTCTAATTATCTAGAAATTATTACTGCATTTTTTAAAAAAAGGTATTCAGTGGATTTAGTCCCTATGTACATTTGCTTATGCACTGGAAGCACAGTGGAAGCACTTTAAGTGATGCAGTAAGGTAGAGACAAGTCTGAAGGATGTAGGACTACCTATGATACGACATATTTTCCCATGAGCTCCCAGACAAATAGTTGCCTTTCATTCTTGGTCTGTCTGCCACTCATAAACACATACATCAATATGGCACTGTCATTTATTGCAGAGTGCTTGAATGAGTCTAGCCCTATATTTAGTAGGGGTAATTTTGTAAAAAGTGTTATTAAAGTTATTTGTATTCTTCACTTTTCTCTATTTCTTGTTTGCAGATGTTTGTGCATCCCATATTTGAGTGGAATTGGTTTAGCATCTCAGGTAGAGGGTGCATTTAGGAGTGATATGTACGTGTATCTCTAAAATGCCACTTTGGAGCCAACCCCTGTTTGTATTCTACTTAACCCTTACTTGAATAGCACTTGAATCTCATCAGTAAGACTTTTGCTGTGTACAGTCATAGTAGAAACCACAGTATGTATTGTAGGATTATTTGGGGTGAAGTGCTGAAATGGTGTAGGTGCTGCTAAATGCAACCCGTGTGGCAGATGTACAGGCAGAGCTTTGCTGTTTGGGATGGATTGGCACCAAAAAACTTGGAGGCTGGGGAACTCTCTTGGCCTCTACACTCAGCCAAAGCAATGAATGTGATGAATGCGTTGAGCAGCACTAAAACTACCATCTGCAGTTGTTACCTTTGACCTCATATAGTGCTATCTCTCCAGTACTTCACACTTTGAGATCTCCTCTCTCCTACAAGAAAACGTTTGAGTCGACACGGTTTATTAGGATCTTAATGTAAGTAAACCAGGGTCTTCTCTCCAGTCAGTCATATCCTTTTTCAGGCTGGAGGTGTTTATACCAGTGGTGAGTCTTTGTCACTTTTACTCGCCGAGTCACTGTGTGAGGCTGCAATATTCTTTCATTTGCTGTTTGAAATGTGACTTCTGTGGTTGAAAGTCAACAGCCTGAAATCTGAAATAAATGTCATCTTCAGCAGTGAATTGTCATTATGGCAAGTTTTGCCATGCTTACTAGCTATTGTAATAATAGTTCTCATCTAAACAGCTTTTTTCTTTCTTTTTTTTTTTTTTTGAGTAGTTACATGACAGAAAAGGGAAACTATGGGGGGAGTCTGATTCCCTTATAATAGTGACTTAATACAGCTATTAATCTTTATAAATTAAAAACACAGCTTTATTTTAAGCCTCAGTAATCTTTTATTAGATTAATGATTCTGGAGAAAGTCAAACACAACCTGTGTTAAATATATTCACTTGCTAAATAATGTTAATATTTCCTGTTGGTTCTTTATTGGCCCAATAAAGTTAATATGTTTATCTATTTTTTTCTTCTTAAGCATCTGGTTTTAGTTTTCAGGATCAGCAGGTATGAGATCAGATGTCAGTTTGATTTGCAGTTTTAGTGCAGCAGATCCAAAATCAATACTCTGTACAAGTTGCTTGCATAGGATCTTACTGCAGTTCACGTTAAAACAGTTAATTATGCAGATAGCTAATTTGGAAAGTTTCAGATGCCTTCTAAAGAAAGTTTATGTGATACCATTCTATAATAAGCTAACTTCCAATCTGTGCCCTCCATGGCAGAATTGTCAGTGTGCTCTTAAATGTTTTCCAGCAAAACTGCTTGACTAACATGAGAGAATGTTTGTAAATTGATTCATACTGAGTGCATGCAAACCCTCGAAGTCAAGAAACAAGACTATCATCTTTGACTCTTGTCTCTTTCCTTTTCTTAGTTCATCCAGCTTTGCTGCTCTTGTCATTTTTAGCCAGCCAAATCAAAATTATTTATTGTATCACCATTGTCCTTTGTCTCTTTCTAATATTCCTTTTCCAGTCCTGTGGATGGCTGACTGAAGAGGAGCTTTCCAGATGGGCCACGTCTTTCATTCTGGTCTGAGTCAGTCAACAGTTTACTTTTATATAATTTGTTAACCAGTGGTGCAGCCACATGTCGCTTTTCAGACAGCCTGCTAGGTTGGGTTTACAAAGGTGTCCAGTGTTTTCTGTTTCCTAAGTTCATTTTCATAATTTCAGTAATTCAGTGGAAGCTTACGAAATGGGCATTTTAGATTTCATTGCATGGCCAACCCTATGGGTTATCCACCGAAACGTGTGAAGGGGAATGTACTCGTCAGAAGCCACCAGAATGGCTGGTGACTCCAGTTCTGGGTATAGTTTGTAAGTTAAGGTGGCTTAAGAGATGGCATAAGACTCAGATGACATATAGACAGATAGAAACAGCCTCACACTCACAGGCCCTTGCTCTCATGGGGGCTTCAGCCACCGTGATACCTGTTGGAGGGACAGTACGGTCTGGCACAAGCAATCCAGGAGTTTCCTCAGTTGTGTGGAAGACAACTTCCTTCTGCAAGTAATAGAGGAGCCGACGAGGAGAGGTGCCATGCTTGACCT
>JASSUY010020437.1:0-67082 GCA_032466535.1 Forpus xanthops
AGATACTGGAAGGCTGCTATGAGGTCTCCACACAGCCTTCTCTTCTCCAGGCTGAACAGCCCCAACTCTCATCCTATTTTCATAGGGGAGGTGCTCCAGTCCCCTGATCATCCTCGTGGCCCTTCTCTGCACTATGTCTATGTCCTCATAGGCAAGCTCAGAAATGTGAGCTGGACAAGTGGACAGTGAGGAAGGCTGAGGGAGCTAGGTCTGTTCGGCCTGAAGAAAAGGAGGCTTGGTGGATATCTGATCAATGTATATAAGTACCTGAAGGGAGCATGTCAAGAAGTTGGAGCCAGACTTCTTGGTGGTGCCAGCAGATAGGATGAGAGGCAGTGGGCATTAACAAAACTAGAGGAAGTTCCACCTGAACACAAAGAAGAACTTTTTTGCGAGAGTGATGGAGTATTGGAATAGGTTGCCCAGAGAGGTTGTGAAGTCTCCTTCCCTGGAGACATTCAAGAGCCATCTGGATGCAGTTCAGAGTAATGTGCCTGTAGGTGACACTGCTTGAGCAGGGGGTTGGACTGGATGACCCCCAGTGGTCCCTTCCAACCTCAACCATTCTGTGATTCTGTGCACGTCAAGCCAGTTCTTTATGTCAGTTCTCTGCCTGCATTGCACTTGTGCATTCATGTGACCTGGCTTTAATTTAACATTTGGTAAATATTTGCATAGTAATTCCTAAAGTGTTCTCCCGCACATAAAGGAAATGATGATAAGCAGTTTTTAAGTGGCTTGATGTTAAACACAAACATGACTTGCAGCCCTAAGGTAAAGTGCACATTAGATTAACTGTTCAATATTCATTTGGGAAGTGCTGGTATGCATTATACCGGGTAACTTATTTGTATTTTCTCTTTACATATTTTAGACTTTTTTTATGTATACCTCGGCTAAACTTATGCGCAAGGGTTTTATGCCGTGCTGTAAGAGAACATCTACACCCTTGTGCTGTCAGGATATTTTGGAACTGCTTTGAAGAAAGCCTGTAGATGTATTTTCACCTAAATGACCCTCCTATCAGGAGAGCATTTAGGAGCACAGATAGATGGTAACCAAACTTGAAAGCTGCCTAGAGCTTCTAGGCTGCTGTTAGTGTTTTATTTTTACATGAAACTAATTATTTTGTTTTTTCAAAACTAATTCTTTGTTCTTGGGTATATGAACTTCCAGTGTTGCTGGTTAAGAATATACTGGGAGGCATCATCCTGGACACTCACTCATTGGAAGAGGACTCAAATTTCAAACTAGAACCTCTCCATTTAAGAATACAGTTTTTAGGCTTTTCTGCTTTATATTTCATAGTTTCTCAGCAAGTGCCTTCTCGATTAAATATGTCCTTAATCCCTTCCAGAGTGAAAATGAAATGTCATCTTCTCCTATATTGTTTATAAACTTAGAAATTCATTATTTTCTGCTTTGAACAGGGGAGCAGTGTTATTTCATTGAAGCAAATACATGCAAGCTGGGATCAGCCCTTCACACGTCGAACACTGAAACAACCTATGACCTGTGTTATTGGGTTCCAACTTTCAGACCTTTCAGGAAACACTGTAGAAGCAGAGAAGCTGTCCATTTTGCAAGGACTCTGATGGTAGTACTTCAATAAAGTTACCCTGTTACTTTGGAAATGCGTTCTCCTGCCCAGCAGTTTTCCAATATGTGGAAAGCTGAAGTGTTCTGGAAGTTCTTGTGGTGGTTGTATCTTAATAAAACATAAGAAACTTCAATGAAGAGCAGCCTTTTTTAAGGAAAGGTTTGATTTTTCTAATGATGATTCTATCTTGGATGTACCACAGTTATTTTTCAGTCCTTTTCTACTCCTTTTGAGCTCTGAATAACTTATAAATAATGAGTGCATGTGCGTGTGTGCATATGCATGCACATTCATTTTTCCTTCTTTTATTGTCCATCCCCTACTCATCATGGAATGAAATGATATCTGTGACTTAAGATAATTCAGCTCTTATATGTACTGGTAGTTAACGGCTTGTTTTATGTGGCAGGTTAGCTAAAATATCAGTGTTTTATTTAGTGGAGCTGTCTGGTTTCTTGATGGGAGTAAAGAAGCACAGCAGAAATTGCTGTATAGATTTTAGGGTGTTTTTTTATATATAGACGCTTTGTATCCTGTGCATGGAAGCATTTGGAGTTCATCCAAAGAACAGAAAATGTTCTCTGACTTTGAAATCACTTTGTAATTGCTGAGTGATTTTGCTGATCAGGTCAGTAACTGTTGTTACTTCTGTGGCTGTGCAGAGGGAATTTCCTCCACCTAGGTTATCTAGCAGTAATTACTGTTTGCTTCATCAAACAGGTCTATAAAAAGAAGCATATCTTTCTCTGTGCTTAGTAGCTGTTTTTTTTTTTTTAAGTTACGGGACTGAAGTTCTGGTTAACTTAGTAGAAGCCAGTTTCACATTTGTATCTCTCACACAGCAGATGTTCAGTCTTCTTGTAGTTTCTGGTGGTTACTATAATTGGGAAGTCTCAAGACCAAAAGGTCATAGTGGCTTCACAGTGTGTGTACCTGAGTCATAGTGTTTGTGGGAGCAGCACCTAAATTATTAGGAAGTATTTTTGTGATAAGGAAGCTATTTGAATCCTATTCTGCTTTAATCCTTGTATTTCAGTGTGAACTGTCATTCTTTCAAAAAAGTTAACGTTGACTTCACTTGCTCCAAAAGATTGGTGAGGAATGGCATCTTCTGTTCTTCCAGACTGATTTAGAGACTACTTTCTCTTGATATGGCCACTAACAAACTCATTAAATTACTGTATTTGTCATGGCCTAGGGTAAAAAGAAGCTTAATAATTTAGTTTAGGATGGCTGTGTGTCTTGATCTTGTCTCCTGTCAACTTGCTGCATTCTGTTGGAACAGTAGAGGTTTTGCAGTCCTTTTTTTCTGTATTTCTTTTTCCATGACACATCTGGGTTGATGTAGCCACTGAATCACAAATAGCAGGGAACATTGAAAGCAAAATATTCCCATCAGCTGTTTATTGCTTTTTACATCAACTTTATTCTGTCTACAGGAAGCTTAAACAGCATAATACATATGAAGGGTTCTAATATGTTTTCGGGCAGAACTCTGTTAGCTGCATAAGTTTATCTAAGAGGAGTAGTTTTCAAATACACTGTTTTAATGTCACTAGCTCAGAAAATCTTTTGTGATTGCATCAGTTAAAAGGTTCAGGAGGAGCATTTGTAGCTACTGATGCATTCCAGTTTGGGAGAATTGTATTCTGTAAGTTAATTGGTAGGACCAAATGACACTCTTTCACAAGGTTCCTGCATTAGGTAGAGTGTTTGAGCTAAGTTAACCTGCTTGCTTGTTGTACAGAGGTTCATTTCTTCTCTTTTCATCTTAGAAGTTTGTGGTTATAGTAAAAATGCTTAAATGAGGAGCTGTAAAACAGAGCTTTGAATTCTAATAGTTGTCTACACTTCAGCGCCTTGCAGAGACAAAAGCATCATAGTTGATTTGCTTAAACTTTCTAATTTTGAACACCTGATACCTACCATGAACAAACGTTTTCAATTTTACCAATGGGTGGTTTCAGTGCCAGGTGGAATAACTGTAGTTAGAGGTAAATTACAGATTAAATAGATCTGTTACAAATAGAGATAGTTTTATGTGCTTACTTGGGTAGTTGTCATTAAGCCAAAGTGTACTTTGGATGTGCTTAATCCTCAGACAAGCGTAAGGGGGTAAAAAGAGTGGGTTAACCAAAGGCAGCTAAGTCCCACAGAGCTGCTTGCTCACTCCTTGCCTTGTGCACTGGGGAGAAGAATTGTAAGGGTACAAGTAGGAACTCGTGGGCTGAGATAAAGACAGTTTAATAGGTAAAACAAAATTCCGTGGTATGGATTATGCCTTTGGCCAGTCAGGTCAGCTGTCCTGGCTGTACTCCCACAGCCTGCTCACTGGTGGAGTGGTGTGAGAGCCAGAAAAAGCCTTGACTCTGTGTAACCACTGCTCAGCAATAATTAAAACATTCCTGTATTATCAACACTGCTCCAGCAGCTAGCTGCTACGAAGAAAAATAACTTTAGCCCAGCCAAACCCAGTACGTGTCAGTGAAAGAACTGAAACTGAACTGTTGAAGCTGGATGAGTCAGAAGAGGCAAACCATTTTGTTTAGAGTTCGCAAAGCAAAGTTGCTAGCAGCATGAAGCGCTGACCAGTTAGTAATGCCCGGGTAGTTGTGGTGCGAGGCTTTTCTGTTTGCTTTTTGACTGCTGCCTATTGACGACATAATCAAATTGATATTCATCTGTACCTACAATGGGATTATCCTTATTTATCTGCTGGCTGCATCACTTTATGGCCAAATCTATAGAATACCCATAAATAAATATGGAGTGGAATATCTGTACTTCTGAGAGACTTCATTATGTGGGGAATATCCAAATGTAATAATAAGGACTTGCTAGTCTATATAGTGCATCTGTTATGCTTCAGCTGGTTTCTGAGAATTGTGATCTATTTTGACTTGTCAAGGAAGAAGAAATTGGGCATACAGATGTAATATAAAGGAATTACTGGGATTACATATTGCACATCAGCAGTGTTCATCTTTGCCCATTTCCGAAATCTTTCTCAAAGCTACATGTGTGCACGCCACTTTCATGACCATTAATTTTAGCCTATTCTGGCCAGTCTCCACAGTATTTGTTGGAACACTCAAATCCGCTTTGCAGTCTTAACTAAGCATGTTTCCTTTCTTCAGCTTGCTGTCCAAAATGTGCCAGTTCAACTCTTATCAATGCTGATACCATAGAGTACTTAAACTTGTTGCTATCATTGGATGAGCTGCTGTGTGCTTGTTAAACCACAACAGCTGGCCCTAATAGGAGAAATGTTTAAATATTAAGGCAATTCAGACATAGCTACCACTTAGCCTGTCCCCCTTGGAAGCTAGGTATATACAAGAAGGTGGTATGGTTTGGGGGCAGTGATTATGGATGCTGTGTCTGCTTCCTGATTTGTATTTCATGTCAGGGAGAATTTGTTGCTGAGTGGTGTGTTTTGAATCTTTTGGCTTAAGGGTCATTGGAACAATGACTAAGCTCCCATAATTGAAGTGAAGTAATAATATATGAGAAAAACATTAGTTTGGGGGACTAACTTGAATCCTCTTCATCTGGTACGCAGTGTTGTATTAGAATTTGAGAGCATTTATTTCTGAAAGCAGACTGTGATTTATTCTATTCATTTTTTTTTTGCCACAGTAGCCTGACCTACTTCCTCAGAGAAATAAATGATGGAAGTTTTAAATATATATAAATACAGGCATACACTCCTTCTCCCCATAAACTGTCAGGAGTGGTGCATTTCCATCCATATATTGACATTTACATTAACTGTTAAATAAAGAATGGTAAGGAAATGCATATTTTGAAGATCTTTTGTGTAGTGTTCCGTAAGTACTGTCTTCTTGTATGGCTGTAGTTTTCATTCTATTTGAATTTTGGATAGCAGCTCCAAGCTCCTACCCCATGATTAAAGAGGGAAGTAGGTGGGAAGCAACTAGGGTACAAAGCTGCTTTGTCTGACAACACTAAAATCATGCAAGGTTATATTAACAAGTCTTGTGTCTGTCTTACAGGATCCAGCTTCCTGGGTAAATATTCACCACCTGGAGTATACAGATGGAGGAATTCTGGACCCAGATGATGTGCTGGCAGATGTTGTGGAAGACAAAGATAAGGTAGAGCTTGGGTAAAAATACTGCTTCTGCTTTTTGGTGTGTCTCTTTGAAGAACTAATGCTACTTTCTTGTTTCTCAGGCATCTGGCAAGTGAAGTGGGTGTTAAATTTTCCTAAGTGAAACACATCTGCTCATAGGTGCTATAGCTCTGTTTCTGGAGTAGAGCTGGGCGGGAGGATGGGATGAGACAGATATAGGATAGGGGACACACCTATTCAGGCAGTTCCGTGTTTCTTTTTATTGCTGCATGAAAAGAGAGGGGTAGAGGAATGAGAGTTTTGTAAGACGTCTTTTTTTTAATGCCACTTGAAATACGTTTTCTAGTCTTTTCTTAGAATTGCTTTTGAAAATCATTCAAATGTCATGGTTGAATGTGTGACAAAATAAACAGACAAGTTCTATGATGACAGGGACAGCTGCCTCAGCTGTGTTGAATTTCAGGAGCAGTTCCTGTCATTTGCTACTGAAAGTTTAAGCAGTTATAAATTTCAGAAGCTGTGAGCCTCTAACTTTCTACCCAGTTAAGATAGATACCCCTTTTGGGGAGAGAATGGAGGCTGCAAAGAGGCTCCTTTTACATTTTTTGTAATTATCAGGAAAATTTAGTTTTGGGAAACTAATTGACGAGTTATTATAGCCTGGAGGATGGAGTGGTATAATGTGTAATACTTCACTGCTTTTTTTATTCCTCATCTTTTTTTGTCATAAAATCAGAGAGAAAAAGTATATATAGCTGTTTGAAACTGAAGATCGAAACATGGGGATATGTCTGTTCACAGTGCCATATGCTTGGTGGCTTTAAATAATTTTGTATATAGCAAACAGAAATGCTAGTTTTGTATGCTGTTGATTCTTCAGTGACTTCATATCAAGTGCAGTATTTTGCTTATGATTTTTGGGATACTGCCCAGTACCTTAGAAAATTGTCTAAGGTGTACTTCAGAATCCTTTTATGGTGGCTTGTGTGGGAATTCTAGAAAACAGTGGAGCTCTGTTTGGTGTATTTTCTTCTTATCAAACTTGTGTTTCTTGCTTCTCCATATTTACTCAAAGTGTACTTAAAATGCCCTAAGACTTTTTTTCCAGTAGTGTTTGAAAACTAATTACTGGGTTCTGGGGATTGACACAGCTGTATGTAAAGAACAAGATTATAAGTGTAAGTTGTCATAAGGCCATAAGCATAACATGTCATAAAAGGAGACACTGCATCAAAGGGAAGTGCATTCCTGGTCTCATCAGTTAATAAAAGTTAACATGTCCACCCAGGATTCCTCTGTTTGAAGTGCTGATACAGAAATACTTATGCAAATATGAGCAGTAGTTTCCAGAATTTGACATACCATCTAGTGTTTAACTTGTTGTCAGAGCCTTTGCTGTACTGTGTTATTGTGTGTCGCGGGTTGAATATGTGTTACTGATAAAGTTCCCAGTTCACACACAGCTGTAGGCTTAAGGATCTTCTGTTATAATGGTACTAGGTGGGACTGTGGTTGTGAGGCAGCCTTGAGATAAAAACACTGGAAAACCAGGCTCTTGCTGAAATAGTCTGGGGTGGTTTGGGTTGTATGGTGAGGTTTTTTTTTTTTAGGAGTGGAAGGAAACAAGGGGTATGTGGTTGTGATGGCCATTGTGCTGATACCTAACTAGTAGAGTGCCACTGTGGTCTTAAAAATGGTTTCTGCTTGGATATCTACTTTATTAAAAGGAGGTGACTTGTGTTTTTTAACAGCAGCAGAAACTTTAGAAGGACACGAAGCAGTATCAAAAAAATGCTGAAACAGTGACGTTTCAAGATTTGTAGAGACTGTAACTGTCAGTGAAGTGTATTCAGTGATGATATTAAGTAGATAGTACGAATTAAGTGCAGTTCAGATACTTACTTTAGCTAAGCATTTAATGAAATATTAAATAGCAAAGTCAATGAATTCTTCCTTCTCTGTTCGCTTCCAGCAGAAGCGCAATATTGAGAAAACATGTCTCCTGGAAAGTCTCCAAATGCTAGAGAAATTAACTGCTGGGTGTTCAGATTAGTTAATGGAACCACGCATGCTCCTCGTAAGAAGCTGGAGATCTGTCTGAAGTGGTTTTATTTTGTAATGAATGCTACATAACTATGTTAAACCTTACTTCACACAGAAGTCTTTACATGTGCCTTTAGTTTTAGTGACAGAATTGTGAGTGTGAGGCTGGTTTGGAAAAGTTGTCTCAGCAAAATGACAAAAACATTTGGGTTCAGAAGTGGATATGAACTTCAAGATTGATGTAATTATGCGAAGGAAATGTCTCTCCAAGTACTTGACAGGCATATTTTCTGTCAGTGGATTTTGAACTTTTTACATTGTTTCCACGCAGGTTTAGTCACTGGGAGTGCTGTTGGATGGGTATACTACTTGTACAACAGTTATTTTCTGTCCTGGATTTGGCTGGGTAGGCCTTCAGGGCTGTCATTCCAGGTGTGGAAGTGACAGTGCACTCTAATGTGCAGTGTGTATTTAAATGGAGTTATAATGAATTAGTTCCACCTTTGAACAGTTTCTATTCCCTCCAACTGTTGAATCCTTCATGAAATGGAGAACAAAATCAGAGTTAAAACTACCTTTAGGTAAGAAGAGAAGGTATGGCTGAAGAGTGATAAGGAAAATGATTTCTACAAGCAGGTCAAAAAGCAGTAAAATGAATTCAAAATAACAAAGCAAGTGGGCAGGAGTTAAAAAAAAAAAAAAGAAAAAGGCTGTGGAATTCTGAGGACATTTCTCTTAATGGGGAGATACAGTATTGCTGCTTTAAAATCTCCTGTAAATGAGTAGCATGAGAGGCCTCTATGCTGGCTTGTTTCAATTATCTTCCAATGGGTCAGGAGAGCCTGAAAATGTCATGCTTCGCAGATCTTTGTCATGTGGTTTGATTTTGAAATATGCAGTGCATGCCAGTAATGCATATTGAAGTTGGAGAAATGTGGTTCAAACTCTAGAATTCTATGTAATTGAGCTTCCTAGTATTTTCTCTAGGGTTTTGTAACTTTCTGATAACTGGGATGCAGAATAGAGTTTCTTATTCTTCAGTTTGTTGTACAATAGTAGATTACATTTGTTTAGGAAAAACAAAGCAAGATATATTAACTTTGCTACAGCGGAATTTTTCTTGCCTCTTAAAGTATGTGCTGCAGTGGTTTATTATGTAGGCTGGTGTCGTGGTTTAAACCCAGTTGGCAAATCAGAATCCACGCAGCCGTTCACTCACTCCTCCCCTTTTCTCTCCCCCCACTCCCAGAGGGATGAGAAGGAGAATCGAAAGAATGTAACTCCCACAGGTTGAGATAAGAACATTCCTTTAACTAAGGTATGACACAAACCACTGCTGCTACCACAAACGATAATAATGATAAGGGAAATAACAAGGGAAGAGAATTCATCTGCTCACCACCTGCTGACCAATACACAGCCTGACCCAAGCAGTGATCTGACCCTTCTGGGTAACTGCCCCCAGTTTATATAGTGGGCATGATGTGCTGTGGTATGGAATCCTTCTTTGGTCAGTTGGGGTCAGGTGTCCTGTCTCTGCTTCCTCCTGGCTTCCCCTCCTCCCTGGCAGAAAGTCCTTGGTCAGACTAAACATTAGTGAGCAGCAACTGAAAGCATCAGTGTTATGAGTGCTGTTCCCAGGCTGCAAGTCAAAAACACAGCGCTGCACCAGCTACTAAGAAGGAGAAAAATGTCCTGGGTTCAGCAGTAGCAGTCAGCTCCTCTGCAGGTGGTTGCCTATTGGTCAAGTGGTATACTGGTATATTGTAATTTGGATGCGCTGTGTGTTTTATAAAATCTGCACCTAAAATAGGCATGTGTTAAAGAAAAAAATAGTATGGCTTCCCTTTCCTTCTGCCCCTCCCAAGCTGGTGAATGTTGCTCTGGACCAGGGTTTTGACACTTGATGTCATTTAAATGACATTTAATTGGTTAGTACCATGGTCAAGTTGCTGGTTTAATGCATGTGATTTTACTGACTGTTAAATGGGTTGTAGCCAATACATGCTTCAGACTTTTAATACTCAGTGCTTCTGGCAGAGTATTGCTTACTCTTCTGTAAATTTGAATGCCTTGTGTGAAGCAACTGTTGTTCCGAGGCAGGCAATTCTTATGTTTAACTCCTTGTTGTTAATGAGGTAAAATGGGGATTAGTAGATCAAAAAGCCTGGTATGTTCAACATGGATAAATGAAGAAATTAAGGAAAACTGATATGTATGGGCTGTTGTTCTTTAGATTTGGATTTAGTGTTTGGTTTTTTTTTTCCCTAAGTATAATTTTTAGACTGTGGTTAGTATCTTTGCCAGAATATGTGTAGGTATTTGTCGTGTGTGTCATCCTTATTGCTTCTGGTTTTGCATTTATATTTTGTGGTTTTGGTAATGAGATACTGGAGATGAGTGGAAGTCTTAAAATTTGATAAGCAAGAAGGTTAACTAATAATTCGTTCTTCTTTCAAATGGCAAATTGACAAACATTAAAATAGATGTTTTATTTTTAATAACATGTTTACAGCCTCCAAAAGCATGATACAGTGTTATTTGTTATATTATTCTGTTTCTTCCTTGTATAAATAATTTGTAGAGTCTTTCAGTTATAATGATTTGTAGAGTGTTTCAGTTGTAATTTCCTCTAATCAAAGTTATTGGGATATGAAATTGTTACTGCTGACAGTATTTGTTTACTTAAATATTCGTAGCTACTTCTGGGCAATAAAGATATAAATACACAACAATACTGTGAATAAAACATTTGTGTAACTTCTATCAAGGAAGTCCTACTATAAATATTCTTCAGGTGCCTAATAATTAGCTGTACATTGTGGGTCTACAAGCAGGGAAGTATTAAAAAGAACATTTTAAATATTGCCTTTATCCTTGTCAACACGCAAAAATGTGGAGAATGGATGATACACAAGAAAATCCTAGATCAAAACAGAGTATCTGTCCTTTTGCATTGACTGTGATGGTGGCTTTTCTCCTCATCTTGAATCACAGGCTTTTGAAGTTGTTGAAAAGGTCAGTGCCAGTGCTTGCTAAAAACCTCTGTGGAGTTTATCTGGGCTCTACCTGTAGTTTAAAAACAAACTTTAAAAAGTACAAAAGGCCTTGGGGATGGGGGACATTGTTACAGAAAAACTGCAGACCTTGATTTGCTGGCCCTTTGATGGTGAAGATGGGGTTTTGGTTTTGCTGTTGAGGAAATCATATGCAAGCCAGTCAGGCTGCAGCCTATTTAAAAAAAAAACATGTTTTCACACTTTTAAGGAAGAAAAGGTTTTATGCCATTATGAGCCAGTGCTTGTTTAGGAAACAGATGTCTGATTTCACTCTTGTGTAGTAGGGTATGCTGTGAGCCACCATATATATATATTTATAAAAAGATATTTTGATAGGAGTCTGTTTATTTTTGAAGTGGGATCTGAACTGTGAGTGCCAGAGGGAGGGGGAGGAAAAAAAATCCCCATCATTAGTACTTACTAAGCAACACTTTATTTCAGTAATGCAGTTTCTTTTAGAATACAGATTATGAAGCTTTGCATTTTTATGAAATTTGTTTTAATTTTGTGTTGTAGAGGTGCCATGCATTATTCAAGATTATAAAATGATTTGGATTTCAGGAGCATTTGGATTTACTGATGAGGATTTCAAGCTGTGTAATTATGAAACTGTATGCACATAGGTTGGAAGTTCAGAACTCATTAGCGTAATCATTAAAATAACAATTTTTAAAGTGTGGTATTACATTCTGGGGTGTGCAATTACACTGTCATGTGCTCCTGGTTGCTGGAAACATTCATGTAATAAACTTCAGGTCTAGCAATGTGCTACAAGATAAGTTCATAGCTGTAAGAAGAGACACCTGGTCAAATGTTGCTTAGCTTATTAAAGAAAATCCAGTTTGATAGATTTAGAGCCATAACACAGTGCCTACATGCATAAATTAAGCCGTTTATTCTGGAAGAAAAATAAGCTTTTACATATTTAGTGCTGCGTAATGTAGTTCTTCATAGAATAGATGTTGTCTTGGAATATATTGCAAGGGTTACTTATTTCACCTTTACCTACTTTAAAAGAGTAAATCTAGTTATTAAGGTTCTCACCAGATGGACTCCAAACTTCTCATGTTTTCCAGTGTAGTGTTTCAACTTTCTGAACTGTGAACTCCTTCTCTGAACATCTGTAACCACCAGAGTTTTCCATTTATGATAGTAAGTATTCCATTACTTTTTTCAGAGGGAAAAAAAATTTAAAATTGACTGTGACCGTGGATCTGTGGCACTAATAAAATTCCTGATAGTTTTGTCTGGAATAAGATTGCCTATTTAAATGCAAAATGGGGGATTTGGGAGTTAAAATCCTTTTCATGTAAGATCCATGCAAGTCTGAAACTAATGCTTTTCTAATTTGATTTTTCTGTTGATCCCTCTGTCTGATTTGTATTTGGCATTTAAATAAGAGTATTAAAAACATGCAACAGATAGAAGCTCTGGAACCTGGGTTACTTGGGTTTTGGGGAGTATTCAACATTATATAACCATAACACTTCCTCTTAACCTGACAATGTGTTTTGTCATCTGGGCACTAATTGGTGGTCTGACAGCTGAAGCTGTTCCAGTTGCTGTTCCTTAAACAATGAGAGGGATGGAGGGAGGGGAAGGTCATTCTAAGTGCATCTGGTCACAATGGTGGTTTGAAGGGGCACTCGTATGTCCTGATGAAAAGGAGCTTAACATCTCATCCTGTAAGCATAACCTGGTGAGAGACTTTTATTCCTTCTTAATTGTTTTCCTTGATGTAACAAATACTTAGAATTCTATGTACACATGTGGATACTTAAGTGCATATAAGCACACACATGTTAATATTCACCAAGGGAGTGATATGCATTGTGAAAATAATGTAACCCTGTTGTGTAAAGATAATTTATTGGGTTGTCTTGCTATAAAGTAAACCAAGCTTTTAAATACTTCCACATAATGGCTTATTTATAATACGCTTTGGAGGCTGAGAGAGTTGAGGTTGTTTAGCCTGGACAAGAGAAGGCTTTGGGGAGACTTCAGTACTTGTAGTCTTTCAGTACTTTAAGGGGACTTAAAGATGGGGACTGGCTTTTTAATGGGGCCTGTTACTATAGGATGAGGGGTAATAGTCTTTGAACTTATGTTTTTCAACTTGGCTAGATAAGAGGAAGAAATTTTTTTATGAGTAGTAAAACACTGGACCAGGTTACCCAAGTACACCCGTTATACACAAAATACCTTTTGACAACATATATGAATAAGAGAACATGCTGTCATCTTTTTTTGCAAGTTTGGAAGTGTCTTCTGCAAGGATCTAGAAAGGCTGACTGTTTTCATTACCTGCCTACAAGTCTTATGGGGAGTGCCTGAGGGAACTGGGGTTGCTTAGCCTCAAGAAAAGGAAGTGCAGGAGGGGCCTCACTACTTTCTGGAACTTGGTGGGTGATTACATTGTGGTAGGTGTCCATCTCATCTGTCAGGTAACAAGCAATAGGGCAAGAGCAAACAGCCTCAAGTTGAGCCAGGGGAGGTTCAGAAAGGATATCACGAAATATTTCTTCACCAAAAGGGTTGTCAAGTACTGTAACAGCCTGCCCAGGGAAGTGGTTGAGTTGCCATCCCTGGAGGTATTAAAAAAATGTGTGAATGTGGCACCTAAGGACCTGCTTAGTGGTGGACTTGGTAGTGTTAAGAGTGGGACTCAATGAGCTTAAGGGTCTTTTCCAACCTAAGGGATTCTATAGCTTTCTGGTTGTTCATTCTGTTATCATTCTGCAAAGATGGCATTAATAGTAAAATTCAGTTACAGTAATTTGAAGAGTCAAGTCTTGAGATCTGTTGGTTTTCTTCCCTTTCTTCAAAGGCAGGTGGAACAATAGTTAACAACTTTGATAAAAAAACAACAAACAAAAACCTACTTCACGTTTAATAAATGCACATTTGAAGGCCAGGATGCGGTGCTGCTTCTGTGTATTTTAAGTTAGCTAATCAGCCAGATATCAATGAGGTTAAAAAAAAAAATCCTCCAATAAGAAAGTGCCGTTAGGAAAATGTTATAAGAAATTACCTCCAGGAATAAGTTGTCTATCTGAAAAAATGAAATCATGTTAAAATATTCTGAACTTCCTAGCATGAGAATGTAATTGCTGTGCTGCTGCCTTCTGCAAGCCCTTGACTGAATCCATTCAGTGCTGACTGCACATGCGCCATTTCCTTTGGGTGTGGGTTTTTTTTTGTGTGGTGGATTGATTCTTGTGTCTGTAGGTTTTTGTTTGTTTGTTATAATCATTATGAAGCTGTTAGAGCTGTTTCTTGCTGTTGTAGTGCTAGTAGTCTGATTTTTGCTCTTACACCCCAAACTCTGTTCAGGCTCTTAATTGTATCCTAGTTTTTAAAGATTCCTTCCCTGTTAGGAGATAAACCAGGTAATCCGGAAGTCAAACCTGTGAGGAAGAATAGCTGACAGGAAGGAGGGAAGGATGGATGACACTGGAATTGATTATTGATTTGTGTTGCTTCTTGGTACTTTTGCAACAGTAGGTACTGTTTGTTTGGTTTTTTTTTTTTTTTCAAATAAAATGAAAGCTAACTTTCTGATGAACTCAAGTTCTACTTTTTATATGATTATTTAACAGGCTAGAGTAATTAGTGTGGCTTTTTTTTTTTTAAGTAGTAAACTTTTTCCAGTGCATTTTTAGCTTTAAGGTATAGCTCTTAAGAGGATAATAAAGTGTACTATGGTAGATCATGCAGTCAAGTTAATGTAATCAAGTTGCAAATAGTTTTCTTGGAAGAACCTCTGTTAGAGAAGAGGAAGACTTGCTCTTCTTTTGCTGAAGAAATGTCCTCATTTGCTGTTGATTTGAGGTCCTAAGCTTAAACTGCTAAGTTTAGCTTGACCCAGGTCATATTAGTGGGACTTTCAAGTTATGATTGCTTGCCTTCCTGGGACTACACAGAGACTGATAAGAAATCAAAGAGCTGAATTTCAGACTACTGAGATCTTTCCCTATCTTAATGTTTTACGTGTTTAAAATCTGAAGAATCTTTCATATGGGGTTAATGCATTTTATATTAACACTTCTGAGAAGTTTTTCTTTGGTGGCATGTTTCTTCTTACATCGTTTTATCTTCAGCTTTTGAAGAAAGTTTTCCTAAACTTTCTCATATATATAATATCTACCCCATAGCAGTCAAAGCTGTAAGGATAAAACCTGTATGATGAAGTTGTTCCCATAGGTCAGTATAATGATAGTGAGATGAACAAACAGTACAGCAACAGCAACTAAGTGTACTTTACCTCTGTGACATTGAGGCTGAACTGCTGAAGGCAGGTATTAAATATATTATGTGAGAGGTTTTGATCACCACGTGTGGTGTATTTAGTTTCAATTTGTCAGATCTAAATGAAGCTGAAACTACCCACTGGCTTTATTTATAATCCTTGTATGCAACTATAGTTCCTACTTCTGGCCCCTGTCACTGCAAACTGGTTATAGTAACTGATGAATAAAGGGGTGAAGAATTTTAGTTTTTCCTTTTAGATGAGAGCTTATATTTTGTTATTCTGCATAGCAGCAGTGTTCACTTAATGGAAATTCAAGTAATATCTTCATAGCTAGACTTCTATTGAATCTCGTATATAAATATGAAGTGGAAAGGTAAGTTCATTTGGAGACAATAGCAGTTAATCTAAGAATATGAAGTGCTCTTCAACAAAGATTTTTTCTTTTTTTCCTCTGCTAAAAGGTAATTTTTTTTTGCTTCTGTGCAGATGATAGCGTACTAAGATACAGTATTTTTGTGTTCAGAATCCCTTCTTTGGAAACCTTCCCTGTGCCTTCCAGCCCTAACGAGGCTGGTTTGACATACTGCAAAGGATGTGTAATGTGTGTGGTCTTCTTACTGTCTTATATGAGTGATTCACATTCCTGTTTCCCTAAAACCGTTTTAGAATGCTGTCCTGGTCTTTCCATATGAAACGGAAAATGGTAGCAGTTACATACAACTGTGTGTATATCACGTAATAGGTTGCCCATGTCTCTGGAAAAGGGGCTTCTACTTAAGTGCATGAAGGCCTTGCTTTCAGTCTTTTAGGGCCACTAAAAGACAATGAATATTTTCCAGGCTTAATTCTGCCTTGGCTGTGGTTTCTGGTTTCCTGGCAGCCTTGAGCTGGCCTAAGTGTGCAGTTGTTCTCAGAAGAGTGTGGTGTCTGCCTCCGCCCAGTCCTGCCGCTCTTGCCCTTTGAACTGTACAAGAACTGGTCTGTGTTTAAGCTAGTCTGACACAAACAGAAAACACTGTTTTTTACCTACAATGGTTTTCCAAAGTAATTCCTTTTGTGGGTTCTGTGCCTGCCAAAAGAGGTAAGAAGCAGCAGTTTGCTCTGGGTAGGGGGGAGGTGGTGCTGCCAGTGTTAACGTGGTGTATCCGGAGTTGAAGTTCCCCTTCTTTGTTGGCAGCCACTGCAGGAATAACATGTTTCAAATTTTGTTAGTAGGCAACAGTACACCAGAATGGGATCAAAAACATGTCCTTTGGAAATTAGGACCCTCATTCACTGCACTGCTTTGTTGGACTGGGCCGCCTTTGCTGTACTAGCTCACAAGGTTCAGAGATTTTCTTGCTATTTTGCAGTCCTATTTTTGTCCCTGTCCTGTGTTCATATTTGCTTTGTCAGTGGTAGGCAATATGGGAATAAATGCTTACAACCTGTTTAGTTAAGATTCCTAAGGACTGTCCTGTATCACTTCACGCACCTTCCTACTCTGGGATGTTATTCTTGTACCCAGCGTGCTCATGTTGGAATCTTCTCTGTTCCCCTGGAAAAATGTGACTTGGACAATTCCTTTTGTCCTGTGTCACAGGTACGGCTCTTAAAGCAGGTTTTAGGTTCTGTGTGTGTTTATTTTTTCCGTATTTATACTCTGCTTCATCTAAATGCAGATTGGCAACCAACAGGCTATTTTTCTTGAAGTACAAAATACTACACAGGAGTTGGTTTTCACCTCCTTGGACAAAAAGAAATAATTGTGTGGAAAAGGATTATGGTGCAGCATAAAGGGTTTTGTAGCTACACTGATTAGCTGTGCCACTTCAAAGTTTAGAAAACTTGATGATTGGCCACATGCAGGAGAGGAAAACCTGATAATTGCAGCATTTGGAGCCCCAGCTTTTCTTCATTAAAACTAATGAGGATATGAATAATTCTGCAGTTTGGAGGTTTTAAAACTAGCATAAAAGCTGAAAATGGAGATTGTAGGCTGACTGAAAAGAATATCCTTGTGGGGTGATACTTAATTGATCAATGGCTGTTTCAAAACCCAGAATTATACGTAACTGTCAGTAGGCACTGGGAGAGTTGCATCAAAAGGTTCTGAATGATCTGGATCATTACAGAGATTAGCTATAAGGTGTCTGTGGGTTGCTTGCTTGTCTGCTTTGACTATATTCTGGTAGGACAGGGTTTGGAAGTTAATGTGCCCAACCATTGTAGCAGACTTACCTGGCTGGTAACCTTGTAGCAGAAGAGGAGAGGTGAGTATGACTGTGTTCAGCTTTCTGGTAGCCTAAGTGTGGTGCATAATTTAGTTCTAGATGTAATCCTCTACCCTCGTATTAATAGAGATAGCAGCATATGCTGTTAAACTCTTTCAGAAATTCAAGAAGGGGGATTTTTTTTTCTGGCTTATTTATTACTTTAAAAGTAAAATTTAAAAGGGGTAATTCAGTCCCTCTTAAAATTGTCCCAACCCTGTAAAGCTCATGAATAAATGCTCCCGACTATTCCGTTTTCTGATGTCTGTTTAATTAGTAACACTAGCCACTCTGTGGAGGATAGCTGAGAATATAAACATGCTTGAAATGTCTTCAAATTATATGTGGTAGAATTGAGGAAAAAGCACAAGCAGCTTTTGAAATAGCTTGATCTTGTGTTAATGTTAAATTGCCTTGTAAATGGTGGGTGTGATTGGGACTTCCAGTACTTGGCTTTTTCCCCAGTATGTTCCTTACTCTGGAGGAATAAAAAAAAAAAAAAAAAAAAAAAAAGACCAAACCAAATTGTGCTAGGAACACATTATAAACACTCTAATAGTTGCCTGGTGAATGTATTCTGCGATACAGTTTAAAGTTGTGGGAAATAGTTTTATCCAGTTAATAGAAGACCCGTTATTGACTGTATCTGATACAGAGAAAATCAAACTATCTGTTAAAGGCAGTGAACTGTTTCTAGTTTATTGTTCTGAAAGTGCAAACACTTGAAAACTGCTACATTGCTCATCTCCTGAGGAAAGCCAAAGCATCTTTTAGCCCTCTGTAGTCTTCATGTTCCATTGCATGTTGTCCCTAATTGTCAGGGCTGCATGTCACCCTCCTTGTCAGACCTAGCTCCCATTTCTTCTTTAAAATGAAAATATAAGCCTTTAGAACTAATTTTAATTCATGTTAAGTTTGATGGCTTTGTAACAGTAGTAATGGAAAATTACTGAGATGCATGATATACAGAGAAAAAATAGAGTACAGCTAGAGAACATGCTGAGAATCCTTGTACAAGATAAACTGCTGTAGTTGACGTAGTTTAGGCCTTTGTGACCTTAGTACAAAATGTGTAAGAAAAACAGGCTACAAGAACAGGACATAAAGGTAAGGAGTATCTGGAAAAGCAGAGGCCCAGGATGGGCTGCAGTTAAACTAACTGATAAGGAGGAGGACAGGATGACTGTTATATCTGTGGTGTTAATTAACTGATTAAGCTGGTATAAACATTTACTTCGCATGCTTCAAAGGCTGCCAGCAGTGTTGAAGATTGTTGGCAGAAGTAAACGACCCCAGAAGACCACCACCACATTTTTGTACAAATGCAGGGAACCTTCTGGAAAATGATGTAATCCATACGTAGCCTCATGAGTATGTGTGTGTGCTTGGTAGCTATATAAAGACTGCTTGTGTAGCAACAAGTGGACACACGTTAGGAGGAGTTATCCCCTGTGTCCCCCAGTGCCACAATAAAGAATACCTGCTTGTCAACTAGAAAACTTTGTTGGCAAGTTTTGTTCCTGGAGCTTTCTCCGAATCAATATGGTCTGAATCAGATGAACTAACTTATTTAAAATATATATAAAAAAATCACCTGGAGATGCATTTAAATATGTAAAAAATCCCCCCAAAACCAAAATGCAACAACCCACCACATAAAAGCCCCCAAACACTTGTTCCAAGCAGTTGAAACCTCTCAACGAGGTATGCAACTGTTCTTAATGGTGTTTTTGTAAGCTGTGAGGTTTCAGTCAGGCTTAGTAGCTGACAATGTTGTGTCTTCCACTTGATACCCATCCAGTGGGTATTCTAGAGTATATGGACTACTTCCATACAGAGTACATAGCTTGCTAGAAGTACTTGCACTTCATAGAAGGTGTGATTTTAAAATGTCTAGCAAATATTTTTAGATCTGGAATGACCATCTTCATATGTTTAACCTAGATTTAAAAAGGTTTAAAGACTAGATTTAATGTGTAACTGGTATCTGTGTTTTTCAGTTTAAGGAAGTAGTGATGCTAGTGTACTGCAGTGTGACTTGGCAGCCTGATACAGGGAACCCTGGGATCTTGATCAGAATTAGATCTGTAGTTCTAATGGGAGTCACTTGCAAGCCAGTCTAAATACCACTCATTCTGGCACATAGCTGAACAATTTATTGTACTATCTGTGGGAAATTAGTAACAAGATACAAAACTTTGCTTTGCATGGAGTGGGTAGTGAGTAGAATGCTTCCCACTCACTACCCTCTATTTATCCCTACTGTTTAGAGGTGAAAGTAGATCTTCTCTTTGTCTCTTATTTCTTCATTGGTTAGGCAGGGGAATCCAAGGTTTTTCTCATGAGTGATGACTTGGGGTTTGAAAAGCGATTGACGTAAGTGCAGACAGTATACCTAGAAACCAGCCAATGTACTGACGGCATACAGCTGGCTTCCCCAGTGTCCTGTCACCCCACCAAATTACTAATTCCAGATCTGTCTTCCTCTGGCCTTGGCTAGTCGTGTCTCTTATAAGAAGCTACCTTTTGCTGGCTTTATTGTAACATTTGTGGTTTTAAAGATGTCACTTTTGGAGAGAAGAAAAAAAAAAAACACCAATAAGAAACCCCAAGCAAAAACCCCAAACCACTGCTGCATTATGCAAGTAGTAATAATACTTATTTAGGTGGTCTAGGTAACAATGGGTTGCAGATTTTCTTCATCATAATCGAATGATAACCAAAACTTCCCCCTGTGTTTTGCTAAGTATGCAAGTATCAGGCAATTCCTGTTTTATGGTTTGCAGTTTGGAAAAGGATGTGTTAATCTGGGCAAAGGACAGGTTAATTGTCACTTTTCAAAATGGGTTACTTCACTTTCAGTTTGAATGTGCCCAGGGTCAGCTTTCCGTGTTGATTCTTGCTTGATAAGCTTTTCTTCCTGTCATCAGCTCTGAACTTTTAGAGAAGCTGAATGGGCTAAACTCAGATTGCTCACTGGAAAGTTTATCTCTGTTCTGGCCTGTGACCATTTTCTGTTTCTGTCCTCTTCTTTTGTGTGCATGCTTTTAGGTACAGACTTATTCCTATACATTTTAGTATCACATTTGGAATTGTATGTGTTGTACTTATCTTACAGTATAAATTAGATTAATTGCATCATATACTGATCTTTCTACTCTTTTATGCAGCTAAAGGATAAAAGATTAGATGGTCCTTATAATGTGAACTGCAAGTATGGAGAAGCTGTAGTCTCTTGGACTGATCTGTTACCATAGTTAAATCCATTTGAATCATGCTTTCCAGAGAACTCCCAAATGTGCAAACATTCCTTATTCCTGTTCTTTTTTTCATTTTGATTTCCTTGTTTCCAGCTGCTGACTTGCCAGGAAAAACATACACAGGCTAACTGGTTGGATGAACATATTGCAGACAAGACAATTTCTTTAATAAAGTCTAACACAAAGTCTGAGAGGTTCTGTTAGTGTGGCAAACAACTGCTTATCCAGGCTGAGATTGCCAAGTTTTAGAGGAGATTGCTTTATTTTGGCAAAGTACTGAAGCACATAAGGAACATCTTAAATATCTTCTTTTTTTTTTGGCACTTCACAAACAACAGATTTATTAAACTTTGTCACCTGTGCTTTATGGAAGACTGTAGGTGTAGAGCTGAATGAATTACAAGAGGCAAACAGTGTTTGAAACTGGCCGCAGCCAGTTCAGAAGTGTTTGTAATAGTAGAATTTACTGTGCATGGAGAAAGTAAGCCGCAAATACAGCTGCAGCACTCTAAATCTGTATGCCAGGCTCCTGTTCCATTATGCATGTGGGCACTGCTGATAGCAAAGGGAGACTCTAGGTGGATGTGCTGCTAACGAGCGTTAAGTGCTTGTGTTCTTGCTGGTAATGCTTTTTACATACTTGCTCCTGACTCTGGGAATTTGACACTGTAATCAGTATGTGCTTGAGAAATAATGGTAGATCAGGTATCAGTTGGGTTTGGACCGGCCAAGTTGCTGACCTTGTAAACGTGGAAGCAAAATCTCCAAGGAACAAAAGCCACAAGACAGTTAGGGTGTCTTGCAAAGAGACGAGGAGGGGTGATTTACAGGACGGCAGGCAGCGGGACCTGTTGTGGTACTGACGTGGTACTGGGTGATTAGCAGTGGCAATATTGTGGCAAGATTTTGTTACCTTGTAAATCCAAAGACTCGGTACAGATTTCACTGCAGTACCCTGGTCCATTATTTAAGTCTTTGAACTACATTGGCTCTGCTAATTATGTGATTCAGTATCCTTGTAAAAAGTGTGTGCATGTATGTGCTCGTGCTGTTGCTTTGTGGACCTTACGGATAGTTTGGGCCATCATTTCTTCTTTTCCAGCTGGTTATTATTTTGATGTTGTCTCTCCTCTCCTTTGTAAAGTGGTGTGGCATTTGTGCGCTAGCAAACTCATGGTTCTTGCCCCCTTAGCTTAGCTCACTGTGTTACTGATAATATAGTACTTCTGGCAGAAGCATGGTGCGTTTTATTTTAAATGGTTTTGTACATGTAGTGTATCCCAAAAGAACTTTTTGTAAAAAAAGTCTTGAAAACCCAGTTAAGTGGTAGAATAGTAATGAGCATATTGAATGCATTGACATTTGAAGCAATTAAACATTTCCAGGAGAAGAAAGAAAAACTAGTGGTTTGGAGTCATTTAACACTTTTTATTATTTCTCATAGCTAGGGTTTTGTTTGCTTTTTAGTACTGAGAAATTTGTAACAGTTCGTTCTTAAAGTATGCCTGAGACACGTCTTGTACAGAAATTGCCTGTGCTATTAGTTAGATATTAGTCTCTTCTCAATTCTTAATTGCAGAAGATTTCTGAAGTATTTGTATTTAGTTCAGTTGTTACTGCATGCATTGGCTTTCAGCAGTGCCAAATGTAAATAGACGGAACAGTTAAGCAGTGTGATCACATACTTAGTTTTTAGATAGTGCTGTCTTTTGGGTTTTTTTGATCAGATTCTGCAACAGGGTTGTTTTTCTTGGTTTGTCTGTCTAGTTGAACTTCAGTGTTTTGAAGGAAGAGATTCAGTCTGTAGTGGCTTACATTATAACTTCTTTCTAATATAGTGTTTTGAGTTTGTGCTGTATATTTTGATTGAAGGCTGTGCTTCAGCTAAGAATGGAACTGAACTTACACAGCTAATGGAGGTTTTTTAAAGACACATGAACAAATCATTCGTATTTGAAAAATACAGAAACATGTGGAGAAAAATGTTTATGCCAGTGTATGATTCTTTTGAAAAGTGGATTTTTTTAAGGTGAATCAAAATCTTCTGTCTGCTAATGTGATAACATTTGAACACTGAATCAGTTGGTACTTGTTTGTCATATCTTTAAACAGCATCTGTGGATTAGGTTTTTGGAAAGCTGCTTGGGCTGAGTGTTGTACCTCAGCATTTGTTTCTTTTCCCATAGATTTTAAATGTCCTATTGTTCAATGCATGTTGTTAATTCTTACGTTCTGGAGCAAATTGTAGGTTTGAAAGAACTGATGTAACAACATAACTTTCAAAGTAACTGAATGACTTTGCACAAATAAAGGCTTCTGAAATGTTTTTGATGGTGGAGTAGGAAGTGATGAAGGAAGACTTGAGCAAAATAAAAGTTTCTGTTGTCTTGATACATGTCTGAAGAGTCCCCTCCCAAGTGCTCTAGCTCCCATTTCCCAGTAATTAAAGCCTGTTAAATTAAATGTTAAACAGCTGTTAAGATGCCCTTTCACTTTTCTGCAATGTTAAAAGCAACTTCAGGAGACTGCATGGGCTTATGTGTAGAATACATGGCATGTATATTCTGATTGTGGGAAAACGAGTAATTAAACTGGTAAGGCTTATGGGAAGTTCTCTAGGTATGAGTAGTGTACAACTTTTGATATTCGCAGGTTTGGCTGTATACAAAATCTAAACTGTGGATGCATAGCCTATAAATCATAATTGTCAGGTCTCTGGCTCAATAAACCTTGTTTAAAAGAACTATTTTTTGGTTTTTTTTTTTTTTTTTTTTTTTTTTCCCTTTGAGCTTGGCTGTCTTCTTCTTCTTGCTTCTCTTTTCCTTATTCCTTTCCCAGAACAAAACCTGTAAAAACTGTTTTTTTATAGAATGGTTCTAAAGTTGGCAGATTTTAAGGTTTCTGTAATCAGCTTTCTGAGTGACCAGTGCTGCATTAGGTACTGTGGGTGTCGGTTGGAGCAAAACTGAAGTGGAAAAAGTAGTCTTTGAGTGCTTTTGTTAAAAAGCATGTCTTTGGTATGTTCTGTTGGATTTGGAAGGAGCAATGGGGTTTCTGTGCCTCCTTTAGCTCGAACTCCTCTGCTGTATTCCTCCAGCAGGGGCATCTGTGGGCTGCCAGCGTGGAATAGAGAGGGTCAAACTGAAGTATGGCTGTCTCAAGCACAGTGTGTGTTTCTGTCTTATTCATTCTTGGGAGAAGGGAAAAGGACAGAAGGAAATTAAAAAGAGACTTTCATTGTGTATTAAATTCCTTAGAGCTTTACAGTGTCCTTATGATAAGCACATAAGTGAACAATTTTGAGTATGTTTTGTGGTTTTCTGTAAAACTATTGAAAAATGAAATAAATGCTTTAAGAAGCTAATTTTTAATTTGATACCCGCGTGATAGGTCTGTACTGTATTGCTCCTGTCATTGATTTTACTTTTTAAAACAGTGTTTTACAGCCTACTTAAAAATGATTTTCCTACATGTGGGAAATAGTGAAGTAATTAAACACATTTGGGTCTATGCATAAATTTTCTAAAATTAACTGTCTCTTTCACACCAATCTTTCTTGTCTTTAATTGGGTTGAAATGTGTGAAAGGGAAAAAGGTTTGATAGGGAACTATTTCCCAGAGAGTAGTTTAACTACAGAGCACATAGAGGAGTTGTTAGATAGACTTGGGCCAGGGAGGCAAGACCCTTCTGTTAAAAGGGGAAAAATTTTTGTGTCTGTTCCTGCTGCATTGTTTTTTGAGTAAGTCACCTGCTATTTCTGTATAAAATACCTTTCCCTCCAGTGGAGAAATTCAGGTGTGCTGCAGTTAGGAACAAAATATCCTATCACTTCAAGAATTGAAAATCCTTAATCATGAAATTGTGCTTGTCACCACATTATTATGGATGCTTTTAATGGTAATTAGTTTACCTTTTCCTTTTGTTCTGTTTCCCCAGTAGAGTTTGCTAACATACCCACTAACAGCAGTGCTGGCTTAACCTTTGCAGTCTTCAGCCATGTCTAATAAGTAAACCAGTGCGTGACCCACTTGCACAAAAAGTGAGAAGTCATTCTGAAAGGTGCCCAATGGTAGAAAATGCAGTGGAAAGGGAGGTGAAAATTATTTAGGTGTACATCCTGTTGTAGTAGAGTTGATGTAAAATAGTGGAATAAAAGGTTGAAATACTTTGATTGTGGCTGTGACACCGTTAGTTTTTAGGCTTTATTTACAGCTGAGTTCTTATCTCTTCCTTTCTTCTCAATAGAAATGTTTCCTGTTCAGGCTTTTTTTTTCAGTGCTGAGTAGGAAGCTGACTTGCTTTAGGCGTATATATACAAATTTCAATCCCAAAGCAAACATTTCTGCCCTAGGGAACTTTTTACCTTCAACTCTGTCATCTTTGTTTTTAGAGTATGTTATAATAATTAGTTATAATAAACTAATCTCTTAGTTAAATGGAATTTATGAGGCATATCTTGAGATCAGCATTCAGTCTTTCACCTGCTCTAACAAATTTGAGACACATGGGTATGTGTTTTGTATTTGACTTTTCACTTTTGAGTAAGTGATTAATCCTTCTCCTTGTTACATTTTGTGTCACAGTAGCACTGTCATTTTCTCCTTGTGACTGCCTGACACTGTTTAAACATCAGTCGAATGTTGTGCATAAGCTGGTTTAAGAGAGGAGGGAGGTTGAAAATCATGTGAGGCATGTCACAACTTATTTTCAGAAGCAGCAGGCTTGCAGAAGGCACAGCTTGCTCTGTTCTGTCTTGATTTCTGCTGACAGCAGGCTGTGGTGTTAAGCACATATAACAATCGAGAGTATTTCAGACAACAGAAGTATGGGAGAGTACATATCTTATTGTGAAATGAAAAGACAAAGCTTGTTGAAGGGAGAAGGTGATGGAGGCCGTATATGATTGATTTGTACTGGTATCTGTTTTTTTTTAGACAAAATATCTTTATGCCATGTGGCGTAAGAATTATGGCTTGTTAATATGCTATAGTTCTTGATACAAGTCTTTCTCCTCACCTTCAGCATTTGAGTCTTCACCTTTAGAATAATGTTTTCGCTGATCTTATCCTTCTGTTTCGTAGTTCACAATAAGTCATGTGGAGGTCATATCTAAAATAGGAGTAAGTGGTCAGTTATGGTTTCTGTCTCCCAGTATGAAATCTTTCATGTATTATTTGTCATTGTGTCATCTTAGATATATTTGTATGGCAAATTCTCCCTCTTTCTTTGTTCTCCAAGAACCAGCATTTTATGACAAAATGGGTATCTACTAATGTCTTACTTTGTTTTTACATAAGTTGCACAAGAATGTGTGCAACATCTGTGATGGGTCAAACCTGTAAGTTTTATTTCAATTTGATAACAGTTTTCGTATGTAACTGTGTATAACTTCAGTTTTCTTGGAAGCGTTTAAGTGTGCCTAGACGAATTGTATACGACCAATACATATAGTATGTTGTGCTGCTGTAATGAGAGAACAGTTTAAGAAATACTGTTGTACCTCGATGTTTCCATCAGGGTCTTCATGGGAACAAGAAAAAGGAGAAAGCCTTTCAGGTAACTTTGGATAATGCAGGGTGTTAAATGTTGTTATTCTGTATATTTTGTGACTGCTTAGTTAATATCCTCCACTAGGAGGCAGGAATTTGCAAAACTAGTGTTTTTATTCAGCTTCCAAAGATTTTAGTTGGAAACTTCCTTTGTGGCGTGGAGGAAATGCTTCCTTGTGATGAAGACATCTGTTGTGAGGTCCAAAGTTATGTTCCTCTTGGACAGTTGTTTGTCTTCACTAGAAAGCAGCAGGTTAAACAACCTTTTCCTGTTTTCTTGAATTACAGTAAAAGGGAAAAAAGAAAATCACTTGGGTGTCTTCACCAGGATAGGAAGTGTTCATTACATCATTACATAAGGGACTTACACTGGTAAGTCCCTTACATTGGTAACCCTAACCCTAATGCCATAGACCTTTGTATCTGTTTGTCAAGTAATCACTTTCGGGCTTCAGTGGGTTTTATTTTTCTTTCAGTAGGGGCACAAATGTGCATTTACTATGAAAATTACTTACTGTATCCAGTGTTGAGCAGCAGTACTGTTAAAGTCTGAGAATTGGGTCTCAGGGATAATTATTGCTGTGTCACCCTGCACCAAACTCATCTCAGATTTTACTTAAGGTTTTGGTTATATTAAATGACATCCTTGGGGCTTTGAAATATCTCACCTCACTCCTCTCTGAACAAGGAAATCAACTGATCAGACAGAAGTACTAAAGTTGTGTTGAAATATTAACTGAAGTGCTTCTGTTAAAAACAACACCTCTGTTTTCCTCTGTCTTCTGAGCATGGCAGAAAGTTTCTTGTGCTGTTCCCAGAGCACTGTGATACACCAGAGTCTGCATTTCTCTGTGTGGCCTTTGCTGGCCTTATGCTATGTCCCCCTGTCCCCTCATTTGTTATAGTTGGCCATTCACAATGTGTGTGACTGTGTAACCATCACTGCCTTACGAGATCAGAATGTGCAAAACTGTTTTTATTGCACAGACTTAATAGAATGTCTATATTAAATAAATAGTATTCAGTCGCTGTGAGCAGCTTTGTCATTCTTGCTTTTATCCTCAAGGAATGCACATTTCCATGGGCAAAGATCACCCAGGGAGCAAAATTCTGAGAGCTTGAACACATTCTAACTATGAGGAATAGAGAAATGTCTCATGGGGTTATGTCCTAATGTCTGTGTAGTCAAGGTCAGCAAAATGAAATAGGTTTTCTAAATCTCTCTCCTTTTTTGACTGGCGAGAATTTAATGGAAGCTTGAAAATCAAATGGTAACTTACCTAGAGCACATCTTCCTGTATCACATGAAATGAGCTCGGCAATTACCTGGAAGCAAATATTAAGACTTATTTTTTGAATAATATGTAGACAAAGTAGTATCAGTATTGGTACTGTCAACTGCAAATAATGATGTAGTGTCAAAGTTTAGGTCATTTGACTGTAGGACATGTTTTCTGTGCTTTCAGAGATTTCTGAGGTGGTTTATTGCAGTCTTGACAATCATTAGGGAGACAACCGGTTTTTCTCCCTTTAGCCCTGCAGCAGGGAGAAAAGTACTTGTTCCCATTGTTTTAAGGCATCCGGGAATAAAGAGGGAAACTACTTTAACGAGGTGTTGGTTTACCACTTGCTGTATCATTGACAGTGTAGGAAGCCTTTGTCCTTCCTAGGACATATCGCAGGAGTCTTGCCTGATCTTTTTCAATTAAAAAGAAAAAAAAAAGCCTCCAAACAGACTCCCCAAACCCAGTAATAACATTAATTTCTCTGGACTGAAGTGGGGCATTGCTGTGCTATCATGAGCAGATTAAGCTTTTCTTCTGAGTTCGACCTAGTATTTTTTAACTTTCTCATACACCAGAATGAGAACTTTGTGGTTTTTTTTTGTTGTTGTTGTTGGTTTTTTTTAGTGTCACTTTTGTATGTTACCAATAGTCCATATTGGAGCATGGAGTAATTCTTGCAGGATCATCTAATTCAAGCAAATGCTTAAGGATGCTTAAAGAAGATTGCTTATGTGGACTCAGGTGCGGAGGTTTTTTTTTCTCCCTTCCACCTGGATTTCTCTTCCTTCCTTCTGTGTGCTCTCTTTTCATCTGCAGATCAGAGGAATCAAGTGTTGCCACTGAAAAGAGGGGCATATAAATCTCCTTTGAATTAGAAATATGACTTCTTCCTTCTTTTAGGCTCCTGAGTCTTAGTTGATCTCTCTTCTTTCTGCTCCTTTGAGTTGGCCTGATCCAGTCTGTTAGTTTGTCTGCTCAGAGCTTGTAACCCTAACTGAAAGTGTTGTGATGAGGAACGTTTGACCCTTAATTGGAGTTTATTACTAAAGCAGATTTGTATTGTGCTGAACTTGAGTTGTTTGCCAGAAAGATTTCTTGCAAACTTTCAAGAAAAATGAATGAGCTAATAAGTGTCTTTGATCTCTTCTGTACAGAAGCTAACTGATGTTTGGGTTGCTCATAATTAATTTCATCCTTCCAATTAATTTTCAGGAGCTTTAGAAATTACTAGTGTAGTAATAGTTTATAGCTCTGGCTTTTCTAGTAGGCATTGATATTAATTGTAGCTTTGATAAATTCTGTTTGTGATAGAGGGCTGCATACTGTCATAGAGTGGAAGAGTCTGCCACCTTGCTACTGTTGCCTGTTTAGTGCCTCTATCTCACAGTGCCTTAATTGAGCAGTTAGCTCTGTTCTTCTCGTGTCCACTAACAAAGATACTATCTAGCATATCCTAGCATGTATACAAATACATGTCTAAAGAACGCCTACTTAGAAAAGATTTTTTAGGTTTATACATCCTTCACCGATCCATTCTATAGGCTTAAAACACTTGCAGTGACAGGATAACAAGAGCATCTGACTCACTTACCTGTAAGACTATTATTAGTATGCTGCAAGTGAGCAGTCTATTCTTGTGAGTTCCACATCTACTGCTTTTGCAGGAAAAAGTGTCAAATTTCATGAAACTAGAAATAGATGTTTAACTAAATTTCAGTGTAGGTACTTATAAAATCTGAAGATTTAATCTTTGGATCATATTTTAAATGATAAGCTTAAATGAGTTTTAAAAGCTCTTATGTTATATTATTCTTATCATACCACTCACTTGTCTTGAGTTAGCATCTTAGGATGTTGGGCAAAGTTATTTAGTTGGTTGTTTTGCTGTCCCTGAGGTTTTTTCATGATCTTTGATTCTGCCTATGCTGAACTGTGTATTATGCTGCTCTTTGTTTAGTATAGCTCTGTGTGTGTGTGTGTGCACTTTATAAGTCATCTGGATTGCTCACAAGTAATTAAATTTATTTTAAGGGAAAGCCTGGTAGAAGCCTGTTTGAGATCAAGTAGACTGAGTCAGCACTTGTATAACTAGTGCTTAAAAATAATATTGTTACAATATCTCCTTTTTCCATTAAATAGTTCTGTGAGACGCAGTAATTGGCTGCTCTTGTGTTCCATGGAGGATTTCTCCAACTTTGAAAAATCTGTTGAAAGACTTGGAGATGTTCCCAACTGTATTTGTATTATATTAATATGATGGAAGGGACTTTTGCTGTTAGATAACCTGGAGCTGTGGGTTCACTTGCACTGATATCACATCGTTCTCTATTTCCTTGTGGAGAAAATGTGGAGTTTGTCTGTTGTATCAAGTGGAAATATTTCCTTTTGAATGAGAGAGCTAACTATTCCATAGGAAACTTCCTTTTATATGTAGGGCTTTAAATTACAATATTAGTGAAGGAAGAATAGGAAAAGGGGAGGTTAGTTTTGCCTACTGTAATGCAGTGAATATCTTACACTAGTGATGGACCAGAAAGCTACACTGCACATAGTCTCATCTTCTCTACCCCGTCCGCTGCTGGGATGCTTCAAAATGACAGCACTGATGTTCTGCTTTATATTTTTCCCCCTTTTTCATAGACTTCCATTTCTGTTGAAAATAAAAGCACTGAGAAGTTGTATTTACTTCTAGAAAAGTGAGCTTCTTGACAGTTGTCCTGAGGCAGTGGAGAAACTAATAATGAAAGAAATAGTTTGATGTCTGTAAAATATCTGGTCTAAAATGAATATATCTCTTTGCCCTTCTTGGAGATACGCTGGTTAATAGCATTTCAACAGGCTGGTGAGTATTGTGGATCATACCTGTTACATAAGAATACTAGATATTAATGCCATGTGAACAATTTAATATTGGTGTTATCCCTAGGCATCATTTACATATACAGTAAGTAATGAACTCAGGAGCCGAAAGATGAAGTTCCTCAAGCGATTCACGTGTTTTCCTTTCCTTTGTATAAAGTGCAATAAATGCTGTTGGCAGAGCGACCCAGACCTTTCAGGTTGCTTGATGATGCTGGATCTTTTCTCAGAATAACTTCAGATGTGACTTAAGCAGATGGAAAAGATGATTTAGGTGTAATAATGCAGCAGGACAGAGATTGCAGAAAGATAAGTTACTGGAATTTAGAATTGTTCCCACATTGTTTTATGAAAGACTTCTGATCTTGTCCTCTCTCCAAATTAGCAAGCTAGAAATAATTTATTAGATTGTGTTTCAATAGCCAATACTTGCTTGGTGTACATCTTCAGACAATAGTAAAAGAGAAGGCAGGCTCATCTTTAAAACAAGCACGTTAATGTTAGAAACAAAGCTCTCTAGAGCTGTCTGAGAGTAGCATGTTCTCGATATAATCGGGCAATAAGAAATACGGGCTTGATGTCTAATTCCACAGCCTCTGTAGCTTGCGTTTAATAATTAATAATTTTTTTTTTTGTCATTGCTAATCTATAGAACAAAAAAGTAAAGATAAATGAGGCAGGTAAACTTCTGAGAGCAGGTTGAGAATATCTTAAGCTTCATGATGCATCAGACTGTGTTAAGATGATAAAACACTACCAGACATTGGATGACATGCTTGATTATTACACACAGGGGAAGGCTGAATTTTGGTACGAGTTGCGTGAGCCTCTGTTTCAATCAGACTACAGGTTGTTTGCAGGTAGCTGTCTGCAGCTCCAGCCTTGGATGGCTGATGGTGTATATAATTTAGAAAGCCTGGAGTTTACTGCAATATTTATGCTTCCCTGGACTGCCTTGTTCTATGTGTACAAGGAAACTGCAAGGTTAGTCTGAGAAGCTGGCCAAGCTACAGATGTGTGTTAGCTGAAACTCTTACTTTCAGCAGGGGAATGGGACAGCAGGCTGCTACTTTAATATCCTTGAAATAAGACTAGGTAAATTCCTTGTATATGTACAAGTTTGTCTCTATTTGGATTTATTTAGTGCTTCTTCTATGGCTATCAGATGCTCGGACCTCCAACTTTTTCCTAAAGTAGTGAATATGATGGTGTCATGAACACAATCTGCTATGAGAAACAGTGGTTGATGATTTTCCACTTATTGAACCATGCTAATTAAAGCACACACACGTCACAGAAAACATGAGAATTGCAGTTTTAAAAAAGCTAATTTACAACTTTTGGCACTGTATGATTTTTTGCACTTTATTAAAGTTGTGAATTGTAATGATTTTGTTAGAGAATGGGGGAAGAAAGCCTACAATAGAGATAGAAAATGAAATAATGTAAAATAAATCTATTTGTAAGTAAATAACTAGAATTAGGTAGGATCTGTAGATGAGAGCAGCCATAGTGCTCACAAGAAATATCAGAGTTGCATGAGTAAACACAACCACAGTTACCTGTCTTTGCTGTAATAGCTATTAAAATAGCTACAGTATTTTACAGATTCCTTTAACTTCAAAATTATCTGATTTCCCTCACACTGCGTGTTGATTTCACTGGGTTTGCTACCAAGCACTGGAGTAGTTGTGTCCCTTTTGGCTAGATACAGCATGTGCTGTTTTTGGAAGCTGGAGAAAAGATTGTGCCAGCATTGCTGCCAGGAGACTAGCTCTGTGACAAGAGGGTTGTTCTCTTATTACCCTTAAGTGTGGTGTACTGGTTAATTACAGTTTGTTACAGGACCATTAATTACTGCTGCTTGATTTGAAAGGATACTATTTCAAGGTTGTTGGGTTTTGTTTTTTTTTATACCTCTCTTCACAGCTGTGGGTTTCTGCTGTTATCCTTTAATGCTGTTTGTGAGAGCAATGCCATTTAATGTGCAGAGCTATTTGGATGAACATTTCTGGTGACAACATAATTTTGAAACAATTTCACTTAGAAATCGTACTAATGGCTATTTTGCCTTTAACAAGTTAACATGAGAGTTTTATGTGTCATGTGTTCCTTGTCCCCCCTTGCCTCTTGCTCCACCTTTTAGATGAAATATGTGACCATTCTGGCATTGTTCTTCCCCTCCTTCACTATTTGGTGACAATGATTGCAAAGAAGATGTAATAATATATTATGACTATGCTCTGAAAAAAAATCCCACCCCAAAAACCATCAACCAAGAATGTAAACCAAAACCTAGAAACCCCAAATGAAGCCCCCTTTGTAAATGTGGTGTAATTTATAAGTATTGGGAGGGGAGGAAAAAGCAACCTCTCTCCAGGATTTGACATCATGAGTCTTTTCTGCAACTGCATGAAATGTGGATCTGTACTTTTCTTTGTTGTGTGAATGCCAGTAATGCTTTGTTTTCTGTGGGCTTTTCATTTGTATTTTGGGGGTTAAGTAACTTTTTCTATTTTTTTTTTCTTGCTCCATAGCTGTAACCACAGTAACCATTTTAACTGTGTTAGATTTAGTCCAAGTAGGCAAGCAAATAAATTAATATTTAGAGCAATTCATAGGTAAAGCAGACTTATCTCTTCATCCCAGAGGATTTAAGAAATGAATTAATCAACTATTGTTGGCTTCAAAACTGGTGTAGTATTGACAGGTTAAAAGTTGTTTTGTTGTGTTTTCAGCTTGTTAACTAGCTTTGTATTCTTTCAGCCTAAGAAAAAAAACAAACAGAAAACCTAAACCAACCTAAGAAAACCCAAACAAAAAGCCCCTAATTTGCTTGCTACCTGATCACAAGAGTTCATGTGGTCTTGGCTTGAATGTACTGCTGGAGATAACTGAGAAACGAAAAAGTCATAATATCTAGCAACAGGTAAATGTAGCTTCACTGCTGTTACCATTCTTCTTTAAACCTGCAAGTTCTGAATGCTGAATATTATGCACATATTTGAGTTTGTGCATGTATCTTAATGTTGTTTGCAGCTCTGTAATTTCATTTCTAGGATCAAAACACAAAAATGAAAGCATGCTTCTCTTCCTGCAATTTCCCTAAGCTGCATAATATTGTATTAGGTGTAACCACACATATATAATGTAGAAATGCAAACTGTTGCTAATACATATATATTTATATAAATGTATATAAAGCTATTCTATATATTGTGGCTCTGTATAGTACAGATATAAGACAATCTCATCAGAGATATCTGATGTAAGAAGTATGATTGTATATTATCATATAATATATATCTGAGGGTGTATATATATATATATTCAAGTAAGTATTTCTCTCTGTGTATTTATATATCTGTGTAATATCTCCAGTGGTCAGATTGATGCACATGCAGGCAGAAGTTTGGCATGTGTGGGAGTAAAGCCCTTTAAGTGGGGTGGAAGTTCTTAGCTCAGAAAAAAGCTTCATTTTCCAATAACGATATTCGTTAATGCAAAGCTAAGTTCAGTTATGTTACTAGTATAATTACTGGGAATTTTGGAGATGAAGGAAATCTCTTATAGGAACTTCTACCTTCTTAAATGTTTTCTACAACATTTCCTTCCCAAGCAAATATCAACATGTAATATTCGGAAGTGATTAATGGTAATTACCTTTCTGTATTGTTGTGTTAAGCAGTTAAGAGCAAAGAAAAGAAATCAAAAATCAAAATGCCAACATGAGAGGAGGAATTCAGGGAGGTACAAGTGCACTGTATTTTATTTAAATGTGTGAGGTCTTTTGACATACGCTGTCACATGCTTTGGTCTGCTGGTGTATTTTGATTTATACCTAGTCTAGCAGTTTGTTGCTAAGTGCTCCACGCAATACAGTTATTGCTTTGGTTTCTCATCTCTTCAGGGGACTTCTCAGGGAGGCTAATGGAAGCTCATGTGCACTATGGAGGAGTCAGAGAGGAGAGGTGGGAGGATAAGGAGGTACCTCCAAAGTGTCATCACCCAACCTGGTGGTGGTACCATGGTGGGAACTCTGCCATGCTGGTTGCTGCTGTGGGCTGTGGGTGTCTGGGCAGCTTGTGGATTTGGTGTGGTTCTGCCAGAATGCAAAGATACAACCTGAATTCATGGTTTAATCTGAATATCTGAAGTTGTTTTGTTTGCTGTTTCAGTAGGTAACAGATGTAGTGTGGGATCCTATGCTTTACCATGAACATGATCTTAACCTAATTAATCATTAAAGGCTGCTAGCATACTGTGATGGAGCTTATTGTTAGAGACTGCACAGTGGTGACCCTTTCATGAGTAACTATAGAAACCTCAGCAACAGTAGTTATTATCTTAAATTATGGAGCTCGTATTTCTAAAGCATATTGTCCAGAGTCAACGGCTAATAATTTCTTGTCTAAAATGATGAAGAAAGATTGTAGGACTAAAATTCTGCCTATTTAACTTTGAGTAATAATGTGCTGAATAGACTAGTAGTTTTCACCAGGTCTCTTGCATATTTTCAGGAATTGCAGAATACTTACAAGAGTTATTGGACAACAGTGAAAAACAACAGCAGCCCAAACAGACAACTTACATATTTTCTGGAGCTGTTGTGTACAAAACATTTTATGCTCAAGCCCTTCCTATCAGATTCACAATTTCGAGTGAGATTTGCTGAAATAGGAAATAATGTCTTCTGAATTTTTGTTCTATTTTCAGTATATTTCTAATACATATTATTTCTTAATATTAGACTTGATTTACACTGATAAATGAGGTTCTGAAAAAAGTGTCTCAATTTGCTAAACAGTGTTAGGTGCAAATGTCTGTGGTGAAACAAGGGGAAAAAAGAAATGTAAAATGTGAATGTTACTGCAGAACATTAAAGCCTGTAGGTATAACAGGTTTGAAATTGAGTATTTGTACAGCTAAGGAAATAATTGAGTTGATGCCAACCTGTGTTTTGGAAGAGAGTTTGAGCTCAGTCCTTTGTGACTAAAGTTGTTTTATTGTTTTTTTGAAGAGTGGAAGGAAACCTTATTAAAGGGCGAGAGTATTGAAAGATCCTTTTACCATTTCATACTACATATGGTATAGACCAGCGTGGGGAGGTATGTTACTGGGTTATATGAACATAGCAAATGCAGTATGGTAATCCTGATGTTTTCTGTGCTGCTAGAGCTGTGAAATGAGAATGTACCATAACATACTAATAAAAAAGGACAATGCTGCTCAAACATGTTAGGATGGATTTTGCCCTAGTTGAGAGAAGGAGAAGCCACTTCAACAGTGCTGTTGTTTTAAAAGAAATAAATCACAAATGTTCGGGTTCTGGACCAGATCAGTGGAGTTGAGTGAGGCCATTCTCTATGTTTGTGAATAATTGGGATAGAAAGAGCCAGCCAGTGGGTAGAAATGAAACTTGATTTGATGGCGGGATCAAAATGTTGAAATTAGCCAGTGGGAAGAAATGCTTGTGTTAACTTGGCATAAATGTTGTCCCAGTTGTGAATCACTGAGCTGTTCAAGTAATTAATGCTGTCATTGTTTAGTTTCTCTACTCTTATCTCTGTGTATGTTGCATATTGCATTGTGGATGTTCGGTCTGCAGGTGTTTTTCTGGCAGGATGCCTACTGAGCCAGGACTGTCCGCTGATGCAGCAGTCCCTTTAGCTGGTCTGTGTCTGATGTGCAGTCTTTAGGGTGCTTTCACATAAATACTTTGTATAAAATGGTTACCTCCTCGAAATAGTGTTGAGGGAGACAAACTTAATTCTTATGCGTGTATTAATCTCACTGTGATGTTTTGATGACTAGAGCCTCTATAGATGTGTGATTGGATGTTGAGTTGGACAAAGCTTGCAGGTAATATTCTTTTTCATGACTCTGCCAGCAATTTATGGGAAATCTGTCTATCAGAACTGTGGATCTTGAAATCTGTGCCTTTATTATAATGGAAACTAGTGAAGGTGCTTAAAAGGAACAAATATAAGTACAGAGTGTGGAACAACATGGGAAAGGGCTGGTAGACCAGTACCTCAAAAAGCATTCTGCTCTTTGGTTTGTTTTCACTTCAGCAGCCCTTAATGACCTCTTGGCTAACACCTAATACTCTGGAATCCTACTGGTGTCAGAGAAAAGTTTTTTGTTACCTCTGAAGCCTATTTGTTTATGTTGTCCCTGCTTTCCTTGGGAAGGCTCAGCTTCTGACTGTCCCATAACAAGAGTCTGTATGGGGACAAGAAGACAGGGAAGCAGGGCAGTTCCTGAGTCAATTGCTTGCATTCTCCTGTGTTCTGTGCAGCTCACCTGCAGCTTGGTATACTCATAGGCTCTCAAACACAAAATGTGTTTGCTATGAGAGACCACCTGGGAGCCGTTATCCTGCTGACCTGTCATACCCTTCTGATGGATAATGATATATAGTAATTGCAAATCTCTACGTATTATCTATCATAATGTGCATGGATGCTTTGTTTTGTGTGCGTTAACATGTGAAATCATGTGACAGGCTTATGTGCCTTTTAACTGTTGAAAATCCGCATACTCAAAAATCCGCATACTCAAACTACCAAGTTTTCAGACAGTGTTGCTGCTTACTATGCTAGTTTTTATGTCTTCAGGGTCGAAGGTTGCATCAGTGGATTAGCACTTGTGTGTGTGTGTATGTTAAGTTTTCTATAGCATGTAGACATTGAACTGCCATTAGAGCTGTGCAAAGATTTCTTATGACTCTCTTTAGAAGCTTCCTTAAAAAAACAAACAACCCCCAAACCCCAACAATGTCTGCTCTTTATTATAGCATATGCTGTGCTCTCAGTTCAGTCTTTGGATCATCAGGTTAACTGACAAAACAGTCATAATCTGATGTCTAAAAACTTGAATTCAGTGCATATATTTTCCTGTAAATACACTTTCTAAGTAACAGAAACAAGACATTAAAGATTTTGGCACTCACCCTTTGTGAATCTCTTGGAGAACCATGCTGAGGGGCTTGAACCAAATCCAAACTATGCAAAAGCCTGTGCAGTGTTTGGGAAACAAATGGTGCAGAAACAAGAACTGGTTTTCTTGAGTTGAAATGGGCTCATTGGTTGTTTCTGTTGCTTGTTAGTTGTTTGCAGTGGTATAATAGAATAACCATGTCCGAAGATCCTAAAAAAAAAAAAAAAAATTAGGTATTGAGATAAGTGTTAGATCCTGTTCTCTGAAGACTACAATATAAATCTGTCAAACCTGATCTGTTATGTGCTGTTTTTTACCAAAGAGATATTGAGGGGTAGTTACTGTATGTAAATGATCAGTAGTCCTCAAAATAATCTCACCAGTGAGTACATACATCCTATTCAGAATGTGGTGGTGCAGGGAGATAAAAAAATGTCACTAAAGAATAATTAGCAGAATGAAATTGACTTAGTAGGTGTGACATCCAATTATTTGCTGCCCTGGAGATAAATCTCAAGTGAAGGTTGGACATTACAGCTTCAGTGTAGCACCTCTGCTTCTTTGAATCAGGCAGAGTGAGAAGTAGCCATGTGTGTGAAGAAGAAAGATCATGTCTCAGACTGTTGTGGCTAGCGCATAGTTTGGTTCAAGAGTGGTTTAGCCTCTTGTGATGGCTGCTTTAATGAGGACTTTTCTTCATTAAAAAAATAGGTTTGTGGCTTGCTACGTGGTAAGTTTAATTTTGATGGTCTTTCTGCAGAATCGGAAACCACTGATCAGTAATTGCTGTTCCAGGATAGTGGCTAATGCAGAAAGGTTGAGTGCTGTGCTGTGGAGCTTTTGGAAAGACTTGTGTTCCAGCATGGCATCCTTGAAAACGCACAGGATTGCTCACATACCCCCAAGGATTTCTTCTAGGCTTTCCTACTAAGAAGGCGGCTTTAAATAGTTGTACTTCATGTTGGAACTGACTGGCTGTGTTGTAACTCTATCTCCTGATCCTTTGAAGGGTTGACATGGGGTGAAAAAGCCGGACATGGCCGGCTATTTGAGATTAGCTGTAATACTATAATAGAAACTAGAATAAGTTTAGTAAGTGTTTAATAGATTTTACCCCATGAGTTGCAACCAAATGCAGTCTTGTGCAATGCCTTAAGCTGTTGTGGACACTTTCACCTGTGAAATGTGAAAACATTTCTTTTCCCTTCATTAAAAAAGAAGAAAAAATGTTGGATTTTAAAACCCTCTTGAGCTTTACTTGACCCTTGTTTGGGAATACTCTTATCACTGCCTCAAGTTGATGCACATTGCATCCTTGCAGCATTGTTTTAATTTCACTCTTACCTTGGGATGTATATCATACGTTTAGTTTTTTTCTAGGAAAGAGTACACACAGTTTTAGTTGTTTTTTTTCCCCCATGGAACTACGGGTATATATTTTTTTTTCTCCTACCTTGTTGGTTGCTTAGTGGAGTTCAGTTCATTCTCAGACTTCTGACAAAAGAAGTTCACGGTCTATTAAGAAAAACTCAACTGTTTAAATAGTTGTCAAAGCCGGTGTCACAGGTACCTTTATGTCCATGTAAATTACACTTTATGGAAAACTTAAGTATTGTTGAAGAAAAGTTTCATTAATAAGCTGATCTAAACCCAAGTTAGGAATTGTGTTTAGTTTGTATACTTAGCTGTTAGAAATAAAAATTGCTGTTAAGAGCTTTCAGTGTCATGTGAAAAATAGCTCATTTCTCACAAGCTAGGTATTTTTCAACTTTGTATTTGTATCTTCATGTTGAATTTACCATTTTCCCATCTATTTTTATTCTAACTTCGATAGTGTAGAACTTTCATGGCCAGCACTTTTTTTTGCAACAGAGAGGTGGTTTACTGATATATTTGTACAGCCGTAAGATTTAATGATACTGATGAGATGCTTTTATCTGTTTCTTAATGTTGTTCTGGTATTCCTTCTAATAAAGTACTCCACTGTTCAGACTCTGTGATCAAATTGTGTTGTATTAAATGCAGATGTGTGATGCAGACAAGTGTTTTTTGGAATGAGATTGGAGATGATGATAGTATCATATAAATGTTCAGATTGGAAAAGTCCTTCAAGACATTTAAAAGTCCGGCCATTAACCTAACACTGCCATGTCTACCACTAAACCATGTCCCCAGGTGCCACATATACACATCTTTTAAATACCTTCAGGTATGGCAACGCAGCCACTTCCTTGAGCAACGCGTTCCAGCACTTGGTAACCCTTCTAGTGAAGAAATTCTTCTTGACATACAGTCTGAACCTTCTCAGGTGCACCTATTTGAGGCCATTTCCTCTTGTCCTCTCACTTCTTACTTGGGAAAAGAAACAGACACCCACCTCACTGCAACTTCCTTTCAGGTAGTTGTAAGGAGTGATGAGGTCTCTCTGGAGCCTCTTTTCTCCAGACTAAGCAACCCCCCTTCCTGTGTAGTTGCACCTCATAACCTTTGTGCTCTATACCCTTTATCAACTTTGTTGCCTTTCGTTGGATTTGCTCCAACACCTTAGTGAAACTTGGTTTACCTGGTAAGAGTGTAGCACAGCCCTTCTGATCTGAGCAAAAAAGAGACTGGATTCTAAACAGTAAAGCTATAGAGGTGAAGAGGCGCTGTTATAGTGGTGAGAAAACTGGCATCACTCACTTGAAAGAGAAAAGCTGCTAGATAAATGGAAAAAAAACCAAACAAAACAACCTCCTCACATATACAACACTTAAAATTTGTAGATGCTTTAATGAAATTTAAAGGGATGGATTTCATATTTGGTTAGTTCTGTTGCAATTTTCTGTTTGTATAGTTTTCAGTTTCCATATATTTGGGTCATTAGTTTTACTAGTAAGTATCTTGAGTGGTTTTGGAAATAAACACAAATTTGAAGGGGTAATTCTGTAGGACTTTAATAAATGTGAACAGAGCAATGATCTGTGATTACTGTTGTTGAAATGTTACTGTATCTGTAACTAATGCAAGCAGTCTGATGTTAATGGTGTCTTGGAATATTTTTTCAGTCTTCTCTGTGTAGATGGAATGAGCACAGGGAGTGTGGGAAATTCACTAAGTGTTCACTGGTGTGCAGGAAATGAGGTTACTAAACACTTGTTTGTCTGTGCAAATGAAATTCCATGCTTGGTTTAAAGTTATGTGTTATAAAATCCTGGTCTATAGTGTCTATGTTTTGGTATGTAGAATCGACACGTAGGTGTGAATTGGCTGATTTAAGTTATTGACAGGGGGCAAAAGACAGCTTTGATTAGTGTTAATGTTTCTCCTCGCTGTAAAATGTTGTGGCTAATTGCATGCCTTTGAATCTTTTCATAAGAGAGTGCATGGCAAGCAGTTGTGTAGGAGTACCTCTAGAGACAGTGGAGTTCTTCCTGGTCAAAATGAGTGCTTATATTAAGAACATTAAAGACTTAGGTCAGTTTTATTTGGCAGGCCATAAACGACTCATCACAGGTAATTTTTGCTTGAGAATGACCCATTTTTTTTTTGCAGTTTCAGCAGACCTCATGGCCAGATACTTTCAAGGATTTCAGTGTATAATTTTGAATTTCATTGTATCTGTATTTTAAAAAAAGTCAATAATAAACATTTGTAAGGAGTTTGGTTTGTTTAAAATGCATTGTGTGACTGGTGCAAAAGGTTTATCATATGATCATGCAATGTTTTTCAAAAAACTGAGAACTAAGTGCATTTTGGAGTGTATCTTGAATAGAGAAAAGCTTTAAAAATGCATCTTTGGCTAGCCTTGTAGCTTCCTTTTCCGCTTACCGTGAATACTGTCTGCTGTGTTGCCAGTCCAGCTGTGTAGCCACTCACGCAGCCAAGCAGGGTCTCTTAAAGGTGATCCAGATGCTGGTTGTTTTAAGAGAAAGATCAGTTTATACCTGCCATTGTACTTGTACCTCTAAGAATAATTTTTGGCTGTCTTTAAGCTAATAAGTTATAGAATTTATGGTAGATGTACTACTCTGCTTTTAAGCTCTCTAGGTTTATGCAGGCCAACAAAAAACTATGGCTTCTGTTTTTCAGTGAGAATGTTAGATTTCATTGTGTTTGCACAGATAGCATTCTAAGTAGATTGTAGCTATAGCTGGTCACCACATAGCCTGTTGGTAGGGGCTGGCCAGAGTGAGGAGTTTGGATGTCCCATAAAGAGCTGGAGTCTTCTCAGTAGGATAGCCAAAAGTAAAGGCCCCATGATACTCAAGTGTGAGGCAAACCCTACCCATAGCAGGAGGATTGGAACTAGATGATCTTAAGGTCATTTCCAACCCTAACTATTCTGTGATTCTCTGAAAACTTTATTAGAACTTTAGCTGTGGAAGAAGGACATACTGTTTTTTCTGCATTTTCACACTTATCCAGTACAGGAAGCACTAATCAGCAGTTGCAACAGAGACTGTAATTCATTAACAGTGCAATTTTTATGTCCATTAATGTTTTTGCCTGAGACAACATGAATTCAGGGTCATGCTTACTTGCTATTTAAAGCAGCTCCATGATGTTAATGCTATGGTTGTAGAAGAATTTTCTCCTTGAAGTAAATCTACAGTGTGAAGAAAGAGGGAGGATGTCTGGGTGGGCCCCTATAATGTTTCATTCAGTTTAATGTTTAAAGTATAATCCACCCTAACATTTAAAAATATTAAGACTATTGACTAAAAAATTTAATTACAGTGTAGCACATATTGTGTAAGTATTGGCATAAGAATACCGACAAGTCAGTATGGAGTCATTTAAATAATTACTAAATACTGTATTGTCAGGAACTTGGAAGGGCTTTGAAAAGAACTTCCCAGTTTAGACAAGAGATGTTTTTATTTCTGTATTTAAGCAGATGTGGCAGGTCTCAATACTGAGACTTCATGGGGAAAGCAGAGTAAAGAGCAGCGTGAAGGCTTAGGAAGAAAGAGGGAATATAGCAGTTAAGTGAGACAGATGTCTAAACCAAATCAACAACACTGGTGTGTTGTATCCCCCACCTCCCAGAAAACCCAAATCAGAGGTTACACCTCTAGCCTGTTAGCTAATAGAGTTTAGAAATGCAATGTTCTTCCACTTGTAGTAAAACCAGAAATCTGCAATCTGGAACTCAGTTTTACAGGTTTTTGGTACCCTGTCTACACAGGGAATGTGACTTTCCCAAATTAAAGCAATGTTAAAGCCTGCAGCACGTAAGAACACAGGAATCCTGAGACAAGGAAGTTTTCTAGCTGTGAAGTTGTCATCTTCCAAAAGGAGCCCGCCTCTTATTTTTCTTTAATTCTGAAATTATTGCTGGGAATATTAATCACCTCTTAAAAGGTTAGGGGATCTACATCATGTTGACCAAAGAAGCCTGTAATCTGCAGAAGAACAGGTTGATTCTAGTAGGTAGTCATCTTATAATAGGAATCAACCTTCATAGTGGCACATTTTCCTTGTAGGCAATTTCATGTGTATATTCAACTCACAGGAAAAGCAGCAGCACAGGAATTAAAGAATACCTGAAACAAGTGGTGGTTGTTCTTATAAATATAACCTGCAATTTCTGGTAAGACATTATTTGCATTTCTTTGCCTCTCAGTTGTCTTTTAAGATTCATTCTAGAAGAATCCAGCTTAATTCTTCCTTCTGGACTTGAAAATTCATGCTCTTTTCCCTTATGTTCCTTTTAATTAAGTTGATACAAAGTACTTCTACTAGATTATTTAATATTATTAATGTTAATAGACTTTTAAATATGTAACCTTAGCTCAAAAATGCCATTTTACCAATAAATTGTTATCAGACCCCGCTATGTCCAGTATTACAGCTGGGGTGTGTAAAATGTGACAGTGGTTAAATGCTTTGACCAATTGCCCAAAGGCCTAGCCATCCTTTTGCAGAGTAGCAAAACACTGTTGGGTTAGGAAATGAAACAGCAGTTTCTTGTCTTTATTAAATTTTATCTTTTTCCTTAGCTCTATTGCCCAGTTGTAGATAATCATGTCCTTAACATGTGCAAATGTTATCGATTAAAACATTGTTGTAATGGGTGTGGAGAAAGTGTAACAGATAGTATGCTTTGATAAAGGGGGAAGATCACAATGTACAGATACATTGTAATTTATTGTTTGGCTCTTTGCTGGTTTTTAATATTCTGGCTTTTTATGCAGTATGCATCAGTCTTAGCGAGGGAGCTACTTTAGGCTGTCAAATTGACAAATGATACAGTTTAGTTTCTAAAGCTGATTTGTAGCTTAATATTGCCTTTGAATATATTTTTTTTCCTGCTGTGTGCCTAAGGTACTCCTTTAACATCACTTGAAATTTGAATATTCACAAATATTTTTGATCAGGTAATTGCAGTGTAATGCCTTTAATGAGAAAGCGCTAACATGACAGAGCAGTATAGGCTCTTTTTCTTCCCCTAAGGATTAGGTTTTAATAAGTCCTTGAGAATTTTGAAAGTCTGTACTTTTAATGCAGTATTCTTTGGCTTCTCAGTATGATTGGTTACTAAAACACAAGTAGCTATTCTGATTGATCTTAGAGGTATCTGCTGTAGTAGATGAGAGGACCCTGCTCCCCTGTGAGGAATTAGTTTCTAAAATAAGTTTAAAAGAAAGTGTCCATCTTTAAGCTATGTTCTTTAATGTTTTAGCAGTCACCAGGCCCTTCTTCCTGACCTTGTTCATTGCAGAACCTGTGGCCTGTTAACGCTGGAAAGTTGTAACAGAATGCCTATTTCCAGGTACCTGTCTTTCCCAGTGGCTTCCATGGTTCTGTGGTCGCAATACGAAAGGAAATCAGCTGAAATTAAGCCACTCCCAAAGTTTAGCATGGGATGGGGCTGTAAAAATTCAGTTATGATGAATGCCAAACATGGTTTATTTAATGACGTGGAATTTTCCTGAAAATAATTCCCCCACCTCTCACCCTGTCTGATGCCTTTGGATCCTGATTTGGGATTTTTTTTTTGGTTGTACCATTATAGAGATAATATTCAGTTTGTAGAGTCTTCCCATATTAATACAGGGGAATAATGAAAAATTATTATTTTTTCATGGTTTTAATTGCCTTTGTAGTTCTTTTCTATTATTGCACCTTCTTTGCCTTATCCTGGTAACACCTGTATTATGTTATGGCTGCGTATATCTGACAGCACATGAGAAGCTGGTGTGCATTCATTTCCAGCTGTTGAGGGCTCCTCTAAGTTTCTTTCTAATGCTCCTCAGCATGTGTGATGTTTCCTATAAAACCAGTCACCAATTGCTGTGCCTGTGTGCTTCCAGATCAGGACTAACTCATGCTGTAAAGGATATGGAGAATTCGTATGTGCTTGTCAATCCCTGGCTTCTTAAACTTTGGCTGAGGAGCTTGCAAATGCAGGTATCCAAAGGATACTGTTTTTATAAAAACAAGCAGGTCACCAAAGCATCCAGGGAAAAGGAGGAGGATGGAGTTGTCTAAAACTTTTTTAACACTTGAGGCTCTTTATTGCCCACCTCCAGCTGCTACACTCCGGTTTCTGAAGAGGGCAGTGCTGAAGATCCTGGTTGGCTGGTGTCCCGCAGGTTGGCTGAGTTAGTAAGGATGTGATGTACTTTACACCAGCAGCTCCTGTCAAAACGGAAGCTTGCAAGTGCACCTAATGATCCTTCTCATTGCTGATGGAGTTTTTTTGTTTATTATAGTTTATCATATTTTTCTTTATGAAAATATGAAAGCCATTAAAGTGATGTTAACAAGTAATACTTGAGTAATCTCATCAGCCTGTACTTTTTCCAGTTCAGGATCCTGATCAGGAATTTAATGTTTATCTCATATCTGCAACAAAAACTTAAATCAGTGTCATTATGACTGTTCTCATATTGGAAGGCCAGATAATGTGTTATTTACTCATACTACCAGCGTGCTTTTTAATTTTACACCATTTTAGATTTTCATCAAGAGTTGAAATACTGTATTCTACTCTATAGCATGAAAGTATCATCACAGAATCATAGAATGGTTTGGGTTGGAAGGAATGTTAAAGATTATCCAGTTGCAACCCCCCTGACATGGACAGGGACACCTTCCACTAGACCAGGTAGCTCAAAGCCCTTTCTCAGATATGATATATAATGGCACAGCCACTTCATCCAACAGTTCCCTTCGGACCTGCAGATGCATCTGATCAGGTCTTACGGACTTGTGCACCTTCAGGTTCCTCAGATGGTCTTGAACCTGATCTTCTACAGTGGGCAGTATCCTGAGTTTTAATTGCCAAAAAAATGTTTGTTTGTTTATTTTTTTTATGTTATATTATGTCATCTCAAAGGATACTGCTCCAAGGACAAAGGCAAAAAAACTGAATGAGGAAAAATAATATATCCCTTTCATGAGATGGTAGGAAAGCTTTGTTATCTGTCAGAATCCTTGTTGCCTGTATTGTGTGTATGCTTGAAGTATAGGGAGAATACAGGAGGTTTTTTTTAGAATTCCAGTGAACTTTCTTGTGTTACAAGCTCTTTCCATTTCTTCTTGTAATGGCAAATAATGTGGTGCTTTCGCAATGGTAGTTTTCTCTTTGCTGCCTACCCCAGTCTCTCTAGATCAGAGTTAACGCTTGCATCAAATTAAATGCTTCGGTGAAGAGCATTAGTTTAAGAATCAGTGAGTGATAAAAATTGATTTAGAAAGTCCAGCAGTGCTGCACAGGAGGCAATTGGATTGGAGTTCTGATGGATCAGTCTTTACTGCTACACAAGGGACTAAATGAAGTTAAATAGTGGACATTTGGTGAGATCTGCCTCTAGGTCTGTGAAATGTTCATAACCTGCAAAGGTTGTTTTCTGATTTTCCACCCATATGTTAAATAGATAAAGAATTTTCCTGTTAATAGGGTTAAGAATTGTTAAGTATGCTTCAAGCAAACTTGGCAAGGAAAAAGTGAACTCTGATTTCAAACTGTATCACTTGTGCTTTCAAAAGCAATGAAAGATCCAAAAGTCACTTCTGTTAAACTTACATATGTTTCTGAATGTACCGTGAACATCTTATAGAAGCAATTACAAGAATTTTTGGGTTAACTCTGTGCTCATGCTACAGAACAGGCAACTATAAAAAATAGTCCAAAGCTGGAGGGTGAAGTGATATTTGGGTGAGATTAACTAAACCTTGCATGGTTTTGTAATAGCTTCAAGACTCGTTCAAAAACTTACTCAGATTCTAAACTTCAGTCTTTATGCAGCAGCTATGTTTGCACAACATTAAGCATGAGTTAAGCCACATTCATTTCCGTGAGAGCACACCTGAGATTGGAATTGTTTTGCTCCTGAATTTGTTGTTTTAGCTTTTGTTCATTAGATTTTGTTCTGGTGCCTCTGCTTGAAAGACTTGTACTCAGAATTGGGTATTGTCATTATGGATGATTTTAAGATATGATGGCATTATAACTTTTACCTTGGAAATTTAAGCAGGTTTTACACTACTGTTGTATCTGCAGAATGCCCCTAATACTAGCAGTAGCCTCAGTGTGCGCATGCAATTTGTATGTGCTAGTTAGTGGTGGTGTCATTAGTAGAGCTATGCTTAGCTTAGCTGTACTAATGAATTTTCCTGTGTTGTTTGTATGAACATGTGGGAGGGATGATGGATGATATTTCTCTTCATTATGTTTTTTGCTTTTGTTTTTTTTTTTTTTTTTTTTGTTTGATATTGTTAAGGGGCCTAATAATGGGAATGAATAATTTAATTCAAATATATTTATGAAGATATTATTTGACTGTGAAGCCAGGCTTCCATAGGTGAGCTTTTAACTTTTAACACATCTGAGGGAATGTGTTTGACCATGGCTCCAATCTGCTGTAGTAGAATTGTTTGGAGTTACCTGCCTGATGCCACCTGGCTTCAGGTGGGTATCCTCTCCTGCCTTTCAAAGGCAGTCAGACTAGTTAAAGGCCCAGTCTTAGGCAGACTTTATCATCTTCGGTCCATTTGGAGAGTTAGAATGCTGTACAGAGAACCTTATTTCCACTTAAATTCCTTTGGTTTTAGTGGAGCCACATTAATAATAAAATACAGTAATTTTAGAAATTAAGTTCCTAATATTCTGAAGTTATGAGGAATAATGCATAAAGCATAGTGAGGTATATGGAATTTAAATAAGTGAAGTAATATAATTTAAGGTGCTGCATTTCCAGAGGTCATGTTAATTTCATAGGAAATTTAATATCTGAATAACTCACTGTGAAGACTGAAAATATGTAGAAATTATTACTTTAGGAAGTTTTATAGTATAGTGTGAGGGTTGCATAGAGATTCCATGCCGCGATCATCATAATTCAGAAATGTAAATAATAGAGCATTTATTTCTCTCATGGCCTTTTAAACTTTGTCTCTAGAGTTATAAAACAGGAGTCAGGACCTCTGGGTGGCTGCTTAATTTTTTATATTAACAGTGTCAGCACCGAAAGAAGAGGCCTGAAAGACTGTGTCTATCTGATTTATATGCTGTGGAATTAAATGTAGATCTACTTGGTTTGCCTTTTTTCCTTTAAAAATAAACTGAAGTATTATTCTACTAAATGGACAGAATTGAATTATAATGCTTAAGAGAGTGCAATTTATTGACAGCTTGTGTAAAAAGCTATTTCAAATTGTATGATGGATTGCTGATGGAAGGTTTTTAAGAGAAAGCAAAAAAAAAAACAGCTACCAAGTTCAGGATCTGGAGATCAGGTGAAGAATGCAACACTAGGGGCTGCTCTTCTGTTCTTGGTATTCTTTTGGTTAATATGAGAGTGAGGGCTTACTGAATGAGTAAATCCTTACTTTGAAAAATGCTTTTCGTTACCGTTGTTGCGTAACTGAGGAGAGCAAAACCACATGATTTATCTGTAGTAAGGGTTCTTAGCTCTTCAAAAAGGACTTTTTCATATTTAGGCTTCAAGAAGATTTTTTTCCAATATTTTTGGCTTACTGTTAACTGCGTAGTTGGTTAAAGAGAACTAATATTTGCATAGAGGGTTTTACTTTCAAGATTTGTGGCTCAGAATGTTATATGTGTGGATAGGGGGGAGTTTCTTACTATTACTTCTGTATGAAACCAGACAGAAGGCTGGCTCAGGGACAGCTGGCGTAGCAATGTCCTTTGGGACTGTGCATAGTAAGTCCTGGTTCCTTGGCTCGAGAGCAGTTCATTCAGCATGCCGCCCCTTTGCAGCACACACTGAAAGCCTGAGCTTCTGAGTTGCTGTGGAGGCAAGTTGGGTTTAAAAGGGGAGGCAAGTTTTTGAGCATCTTCACGATTTTTCTGATCTACCTCTAGTCGTGCTTTCAGCCTGATATAATCACTCTGCAGCTTCTGAAATGTCCTGTGGTATAATTCAGATCTACTCAGCACAGAATTAGAAGCACGTTTCAGTGCCAAGTGAATTTTAAGAGGAAACTTAAAAAGAGTCAGACTCAGTTAACTCAGTAAAATGTCTCACTGCACCAAGCATCACAAGGTGTGTCCAGCACCTTTCAACTGTCTTTCTACATCTCCTTTTTCCAGCTCCAAACTCCACTTGCAAGTCAGAAAGGCAAGCTATCAGTAAGATTTAAGATGGCCTTTGTGACCTTGGGTCATGAAAAGATAGTACATTTCCATAAAGGCTTTGTTGTGAAGTGATCCCCATTATTTGTACCATACAGGCACTGGAAAGAGAGAAATTATGAAATGATTTGGTTAATTTGTAATTATGTCGGGTTGAAAAGTTGGAATAGAACCTGCAATCTTAAAATGCAGCACTAGACTCAGTTTTTGATTAGGCTGACTTTGAATAATAGGATTCCTGTGTGAAAGGAACTGGAAATTTGAATTCATTTGTTCCTATATAAGCATTCCCGGTGTGCTTTCTGTCTTCCATTACATTTGACATGCTTTTTGACAGTCTTAGGGAAACACAGCTTGGTAGACAGAGAACCTGAGCTAGATTTCTTTATTCTTCTGAAGAGTGATTATGAAAATAATAAGCTGGCAACAGTGAAGGAAAACACAACACTTGAAATTGCAACTGCGTGGAATCGGTGAATTCCTATGCATTCTGTTGAACTGGCTTTCTTAAACTTAGCTTTCTTATACTGCTGCTTTTAGTTGCCGTCACTATCCTACATGAAGGGTTAACACAGTGTTTGTATTCAGTTGTTCGAAGCTTCACTGAAACCAGGCCATTAATTTGTGTAATTGCAATTCTTAAAGTAAAAGCAAAAGAGCTTTACTGCAGAAGGTAGCACACACAGCTGGTGAGAGAGCAGCTGAAGTGCCATAAAAAGTCATTGTTAATATGAAATTGTTTGAACCTGGCAAATCTTTATAGCACTCTGACCCATGCACATTGTTTTTAAAACTGAAATCTTGAGAATTAACTTGTCATCAAAGAATAGTAAGAGCAGAAGAGGGAAAGGTGAAACTGGAGCAGAACCTCTTTTCAGGAATAAGGAATTAATGAATGACAATTGACTTAACGATCCCCAGAAATTCTCTGCTTAGAGTTACATTTCCCAGAAGGCAAAGTCAATTTGCCTTTGGCTTGCGCCTTAATGTAGCAGGGACAAGTAGTAATTTTGCAGACAGACAGTCCCCTAGAGGATCCTAATTCTTAATTGTATCAAAGTTCTAATTGTTCCATTTTTAAGTACTAAGTTACTTAAGTTGTGCATATAACGTAATTATGGTGTGAACATCCTGGATGAATTTAAGTGAAGCAAGTAAGTCTCACTAATATTACTTTAAAAATTACAGACATGTTAAGAAGGCACGGGATGAAGGGTTTCGTATGCTGAATTTTTTTAAATAGCCCTGTTACACAATGTTTACAAGTTCCTTCACCAGCAGTTGTACTATGCTTTTTCTCCTGAGATTGCATCAGCAGTCATTTTGCAAGGCTTCAATTTGATAAATTCTCCAAGGAACATTAGTGCAAAGTTGTTAAGCTAAGTGATGCTCTTCATTATTGAAAATGATGCCCCAGCAAGGTATGCAGATGCATCATCTTGCTGATGATAGCTGGTCAGAACTGTCATACTGTAAGTCCAGGAGTAGAAGGTTGAAAAGTAGCACAAAAGCCGAGGCCAAAGGAGATGCTGTAGTTTGAAGCCTATGTTGTTTTCACGTATGTTTCTGTGTGTTTCTCTGTGGAAAGTTGATTTAGGGAGAGTGACCTGAGCATTGAGCCACCTTGCATGTGCTTTAAAACTGGTGTTCCTTGGAGCACTGACTTGCTGGGTAGGATAATGCGCTGGTTTAGGTTGTCCTGTGTTTCTGCAAGAAAACATTAGTTACTTCATGTTAATGAAAATGGTGGGTTTTGAGGTCTATTGACAGCACCTAGTAGTAAAAGTGAAGCACGGTGAGCTTTTAGCAGAATGGTTGGAGGATTGTTGTTTCAAGCTGTTTGTTGCATCCTGTACCACTTAAATCCCTAAACTAGTTTTTAGTACAGTGTTTTTGACCAGAGAAATAGCCTGTGCTCTCTTGTTTTATGTTCTAACTGAGGCTAAATGGTAAATTCCCAGCAATTAAAGTCTGTCTTACAGTCTTATTTCTTCAACTACTACCTGAAAAAATGTATCCTTTTCTAAAACAAGCATCAGAAGCAGGAGAAAGAAGTGTTGAGCAGAGGGTCTGCATGTCTGGGGATGTAGGCGCCTGCCTGGAAAAAACCTTCCTTGAGTAAGACCAGTAACAAAAGACTGATAAAACACATCCCTTGTATTTCCTTCCAACTGTGGGGAAATATTCTGTCAGCTTTTCCACTTATGCCTTCTCCCAGCTGGAATCCACAGTTGTTGGGTTGTTTGGAAAATGAATGCCTTTTTTATGTCTGTCAAGTGGTCTGAGTGAGTTGAAGAGAGTGTCCTTTTCTATGAAGTTACTTATCTACATTAGATTTGCAAAATTAATGAGGCAATACATAAGGAAGAGAGATCAAATGCATGTAATAATCACCTTTTGTAGGGTTTCCTCTCACTGTCTCCCCTCCTGAGTGTCAGGAATATACTTTCATTTTGATGGTAGATGAACAGGTGCATGTTTCTTACATGCTTTATTTTTCTTGAGGAGGTAGCAAAGCCTTATGTAGTATCAAAACTGCTTCAGAAATTCAGAACTTGGAATTGCTGTAGAAGCTTACAAAGATTCATAGCAGGAAAATCTTGAGGTTTTCTGACACCTGCTTTTAATGATGTTAAAATTGTAGAAAGAAAAAGAGCATTTATTAATAGCTTTTATTATTGTTACTGACTGTAGATTGTACGTTTAGCTTAAAGGGGTATTGAAAATGCTTTCTCGCAGTGTGTTCTTCGTAACTGCTTCCCAGTGGAACAGACACACGTTGTAAGTATTAAACAGCTTGGTTAAAACCATTTAATCAACAGCTTAACTATGGAAGGTACCTAAAAGAAGTAGTGTTGAATGATGAATGAGTGATAACTACTTGGACATGTCTTAAATTGAATAGCATTTCCAAAACCCACTAGAAATAGAAATATTAAGGGAATAACTGCCCCTTAAAGCGTAAAGAAGCGTTCTCCCTGCTGCTGTTCCAGGAAGGAAACACTAGCTTGGAATAAAAAAGAAAAAAATATTAAAGAAACAGGTCAAAGAAATATTAGCAGTATGTTCCTTCTAACAGAAAGATGCATATGCTAGTATTTGCAGTTTGGTCTATGATTTGGGGATGTTGAAAATTGACATGCTGTTAGTATTACTAAATAGTGGATATATACAACTCCTGATGATTCTTTGGTTTTGATCAGGTTATAAATGAATTAGACATTGTCTAAAAATAGTGAATTCTTAGGGGTGATTCCAAACGCATTGCTTAACATTGTATTTTTTAGACAAGAAGAAAGAGGAGCAAAACTTAATCAGCGTATTTGGACTGCTGTTACAGTGTGGAAAATGTCCCATTTCATTGCAGTTATTGACTTCTAATTGGAAAAGATGGCCTTCCAAGTAGTGGAACAACTGCAAAATATTTTATCTCCTGGATAAATTTAGTATAATTTTAGCGTATCCAAAGCTAGCTTGTAACGTGTATTGTGGATTTTAATAGCGCTGGCACAAAATTGGTTTTGAAATGGGTTTCAGTGAACAAATGGAACACCTTTTATGACATTTACACAACTAAGTAATTAAGGCCAGGGGTCTCCAGCAGTGAGTTTATTGTAGTAGAATGCAATTCTGCTATCACTGTTATATTACTGCTCTTCAGAGCAAAGAAACATAGCCAAGTTTTTGGCACAGTCAGCATGATTTTGTTCCTGGGGGAAAAAATAGAAGAAAAATGCAAAGTCTAATATAGATTGTATTGCTTGATTGGCTAACAATCTAGCAGGGCTTTTTTGATCAAATAGGCGAGCTCACAAACCCAAGCTCTTTAATGTAAGACAAATTGAACCAATTAGGTGGGGGAAGTCACAAGTGCAGTGTTTAGTTAAACCAAAACAAAACATCTGCCTAACAACAAGACACCTGCCCCCCCCAGCTATTTATTATACTAGGCAGGTGACTGAAAGCTTTCTCCCATCCCTAGATGTAGGGAACTGTTCAGCTGAACTTAAGAAACATCACTTGGTAGAAAGATTTGTGGGCACCAATTTCTCTCCTTCACATCACTTCAACAACCATTCCTTTGAAGTAGTTATAAACATCCTTTCTGGATGGCAGAACAAGACAAGACAATTACTAATCTTGGGTTCAGTAAATTGGACCTCTTAATAACTTTAATTGCTCACTAAGGTGTTTCCACAGCTTGGCTGTGCTCAGTTGTTTTATTTACGGGATTTTGAGACCACTCTGTGGCTGCTCTGCAGTTTGCCAATAACACTGCTGAAATGAATGATTTTGGAGCTGTTTTTCAGTAACTCTAAGATTCAGGCAGGGTCCTGAGCAACTGAAAAAAAAAAATCTGTTTAGTTTTATTTAGTAGCAAACTCATACAATAGTTTTCAGGTTCATTTAGAGTTGCATAGTTATAGCAACTTGTTTGATTAAAATCCCAAAAGTCACAGTTGTGATATAGAAGAAGCATTAGAGAAGTAAATACAAAAGATTATGGTTAAGGAAGATGAACCTGATTTGCTGCTACCCTTTCAGACTCAGGAAATGTGTTAGTGCATTAACTGCACAGACACAGTTATCATGGATCCATTATGACAGATTACTGCTGTTTTTTTCTAAGGGCTTCGTTATGCTCTTGAGTATCTGGAATTTAGACAGATAAAACTGTTATTTCTCACAAATGAGTCAGATACTTGACAGTCACTTAAAACTTAATTTGTGTGTGGGATATAAAGAACGAACATGGCAGAATTCCAGATCTTACTGTTAACTTACTCTGTGACTCCTGATGAGTGTCTCAGCTGATGAGCCCCACAAAAGGAGATGGACTGCTGATGCAGACATGAGATAAAGTCACTGCCTTATGGGAGCTAGAACAAGCTGCCCTAGAGCAGAATCCACAGCAAAGCCAAAAATTTGCTTGCTTTAAGGAATTTCCTGGTCACCTTAGGGAGGATATTAATAGAACTTCTCAAGCTTAACCTTGTTATAAGCCTGTAATGTGGCCATTGTTCTTAAATGTCAGGAATTTTAAGCAGATTAACATGAAGACTAATGCAGACCAGCCTGAATCAGGATTTATGGGGGTGTTAGTGTCTAGTTAATCCTTAAGTAAAAGTTATTTGTTTTAGTAAAATGTACATTAAACCTTAACAGTACTTTCTGTCAAATATTTATGTACAAGAAACCCAACAACAACAAAAAACAACCCCAAAATCAAACAACCCTCCATCAAAATAAAGCTGTATAAATTCTTTTGAGATCTTTGGCATTGTTAAAAACATAAAGAATTTCAATGAAAATTGTCTTTACTCATTGTGGTGGTTTGTTGTTTTCTTTTGAACTCAGAAATAACATATCTGTTTGATCTGGGCAGTGCCTGAACAGTATTCTCACCTCTGCAGGGTTTTTAAGGTACACAGAGGTGGAGAAGAGGGGCAGCATGGTCTCAGTGTGAAGAGAACCGTGAAATAATGGACTATCAGGCAGCACTGAGAGAAGGGAGCGCTGCTGCAAGATGCCACGGGCTGTTGGACAAGAAGCTGCTGCATGACCTGTTGAAGAAATGGACCGATTTTATTGAAGCACGTAGCTTGTACTCTTGCAGAGCACAGGACTTGCACAGAGTCACAAGAATAGAAACTGAAATGAAGGGAGCTGTAACAGGGGCAAATGTTTATTTTAGATCATGAATATAAATCTCATTTATAAATAAAAAGTAATGATAATAAAAATAATTACTCAACATTATTGATTGATGGTGTTGCATCATTTTTTTTTTTTTTTCTTTTTTCCCCAGTTGTGACGTTGGGGAAGGAGAAGCCTTAAATTTTGTGGTGCTTTTTGAGTAGTTATATACAGTTAGTCAATGGTGCGTCTCTTCTGCATGGAAAGGTTCTTACACGGCTTGCTCTCTTGACGCCATTGTTTTGGTCATTCCAGTGTAAACCCAGCTGAAGTGGAAGAAGGCTTTAGCAAATAAGGGATTGGTTTTGGTAGTGACTCTGTCATTCAAAGCACTTTCCTTGGGATCAAGAAAACATTATGATTATGTGTATGTCTTCCCTTATTTGTCTTGTGTATTTTCTAGCTGGGTCCCATTAGGTTTTGCTGTACAGCAGACCCACACTGATATTTTACATTACTGCTAGCAATGTGTGCTCTTTTTTTCTGTGCTAGCAGATAATAAAAAACTTAAGATATCAGATATGAAGTGGAATAAATATTGACATTTTAATTGATGTATGATGTTTAACATTCTAATGCTAAGCAGAAACATGCAGTGCTTAAAGCGCTCTGGCATTTTTCTAGTACCTTCAGCTGTATAATGTGACAGGCAGTAGCTTAGCTGTGACAGCTGGCATCTTGCAAGTGAAGAAGGCTGAAAGTCTAGTCTGTAGGTGTTTTCCTAGAGTCCCAGGAAGAAAAGAGATGATCAAGTATGGAAGAATTTGTTTCACTCTGCAAGGTGAGAACATACATATGATTGTCTTTGAGATAGCTTCTTGTGTCAGGAACTATATATGGAAGATTAAAAGGAGTGTTGTATTAATGTTTGCAGTATCGATGACTGTGGGAAAATTAAATTTAACCAGAGCACTGTATTTTATTAACATTTTTCTAACTGTGTGTGGAATTGGATGAACTGGGCTATGAAGTTACTGTGGCTTTCCGTAGCTGCCTCTGGGTTATATGGTCAGACATCAGAAATTTTTGAACAGCAAATTTGGTTTCCTTCCTTTTCTGCATTAGTTCCAAAGGGGGCAAATAGTAACGTGAGGTCAGGTTTCCCTGATTCCTTATCCTGTGACTGAGAGCAGCATCACTATCAGTATCTTACATTCTAGAAGCCTGGTTACAGTTTTGGGTATAAAACAGACTGTATTTTCAGTAACTTTCTATTTCTTTTCTCAGTGTTGCTTGGACTGGTGATGTGGAATAAGTTGTGCTTATCTGTATAAAGAACTTCTGAAAAATGAGAAAGATCCAGGTGTTGATGGGACCCCTCTGGGATACTAGAATGTTTCAGTGTGCTTTCTGTATCGCTTAAAGCGGTCCTACACAGGCAGTGGCCTTGTGATGACCAAGTTGCTGTTGTTCAGCCCACTCAAAATATGATAAAGACACCAGCTCCTTGGTTGTTGAAGGATTCTTACCCAGGCATCTGTTGTGAGCTTTACAGTGCAACTGAATTCAGTGGTGTCAGGTCATCCTCAGAGTTTATAAAGCTTAGTATTTCATTTATTGGGCTCAGATAAACTCTGATCTTGAAGTGTTTTCCTATTCATGAAAGCATTTCATGAGCATACTGAAGAGATCTGTTAAGTTTCTGTTGCCCATGCAAGAAGGAGGTTTATTTTCTCACTAATTTTGAGGCAGAGTTCCTTTCCTGATGCCAAAGGATAAGACACAAAGCTCTATTGGCTTAGGAGGGATCCCACTTCTTCCACGTCCTGAAATTGTCCTGTAGTCTGCTTCTGCTGACATGTTGTGTTTTCAGTGTGAGTTTCAGAAGAAAAACTTGAACAAAACCAAATAAACATAACTAGCCACCAACAGGAAAGCAACAGAAAACTCCACCAAAAAAGCCTCACCAAAATCCCAACCACTGAAAAAACAACTGCAAGAAAGAGCCCCCCCCCCCAACAACATTGACACAAAACCATAATAAAACAGGAAAAGAAAAAAACAACCCCATGCCAGAACAAACCTGAAAACCTCCCAGTAGTGTAGTTCATCAGATTGTACTGCTGCTTTGGAGCAAGCCTCATGCAGTTCAGTAGAATCACCTTCCCCAGGTGAGCGCCTGTGTCAGTGTGGCCCTCCTGATGAAGGTGGTGGTTCTCTCTGGACCTTGCTACAGTGTGTTTCAGGGAATAGCTGTGGTGCTGAAAACTGAGGTGGAAGCATAGTGAAAAATCTTTACTTTTTTAGAAAGTGAGCACTTACATATTGCAGACTGACACTGGTTAATAAGGATATTAATAGCAGGCATAGTTATTGATGGAAACTTTGGCCATCCCTCTGTATGGTGGCCTTGAAAAGACAAGCAAAATTCTGCCTTGGGCTTGAATGTTCCTGCCTGTCAGTTGTTTTTCTTTTAGCCACAGCATCTTGAAAGCATGAGAAATATCCAAATAGTAAGCACTGCAGAAAAGAGCTTAATACATACTATGTGAAGATTACTGGTTTTCAGTGTATTCCTCTTAACATTTTATGTGTAATTCTAGCACAGTGGTCAGATATTGTCAGTTTAATCTGTAATGAAATCCTTTTGACAAATGAGAATAGGGATACCTGGTATTGTAACATAGAAGGTTGTCGCTCCAGTTATGAGAAAATAAGCTGTAGATTTTGGGAAGTTATGTGAAATTCAGAATAGTGCTAGATTTTCTCTTTCAAAAGGGACTGAACTTCCTAAATAAAATTGGCAGCGTATTACTGTCTGCTGCTGCTTTGTGATCATTCAGCAATCTGTTGCACAAGGGAGGAGCAGGATGGATACTGGCATGTGCTACTGATGGAGAATCCTAAAGAAATTGTACTTCTGCTATAGAAACTCATTCTGGTAATCTGGAAAAAAACCCACAAGAGTTGTCATGGAAGTTGTTGGTTTCTTCTTTCTCATAGTTAGGTTTCTTCTTTCGTTAAGATTTAATAGCAGGTACGAAGCAGGATACCTTATGAAGAATTGCTCAAAACTACACAGCCTGCTCTTTTTGAAAAGAATTGAAACTATACATATAAATAAATGAAAAAGTTTGTTTTGTATATGTGTAGTCTCTGAAGCTGTTGTATTGTGTTGAGGTGCAGCTGAGAAAAGTCCAGTTGTTTGCAGTGTGTCCTACTGAAAATTAGCAGAGTTCTATTGCTTTTTTAAATGAAGCTAATCTTATTTAGTATTTTATCCTGATCTGAAACTGAAGTTCGGGATTTATAATGGATATAGTTTTCCCTGTGGCAAGAAAATCAGCTAAAGTATGTACTGTGATGACTTGTTGAATTTTTAATGGAAAAACAGTCAAATTTATGCTGTTAATTAAGTAAGCATCAACATAAATTGTGGAAAAACATTGACAGAATCTATTTTGTAAATATTCTTATTTAAGTATTCGAATGTTGCATGTGTTTTCACTCCAGTCAAAATGATAGTATTTTAGATGAGGCACAGAAGGTGTGAATTACTTAAGCCATAAAAGAGTTAACCTTCTTTCACAGAGGGAGGGGACTAATGACCTAGTCTTTGCCTTACTGTTGTTTTATCCCAGTATAAGTGGGTATATAGCCCTTTGTTTAACAGTATTGAGCAGGTATCTACTGGGATTGTGTGTTCTTCTCTGTAAGTGATGCTTTTTATAAGACCTGTTGGAATCCCTTCCTGCTGTTGGAGGCTGTTGCTGCTTTGAAAGATGTCTCATGAGCTGTAGGACAGAGCCTGTGATCAGCTGGGTGCATCTGTTTCCATGCCACTGGGATCTCTGAGGAAATCTAGGTCTTTTATATCCAGTCACAACCTGTACCCATAATGTCTGTCTGTTGTAAAGTAGTGTGGCAATGAGAGATGTGTTAGGTCCAACAGTAGGCAGTCTACAACCCCTTTGTTTCATCGATTGACAGTGCACTCATTCCATTGAATGAACTACATAGCTGAGAAGAGGGTGGTCACAATGGAGAATAGTAGACGTATGCAAAATTGGGTAAATAATTTACCTTTAAATATGGTCAGAACTGTGCACATTAAGAACTAGAATATCTGCAGCTATTATTATCCACCACCACAAAGGTATATGTGGTAGCTGAGATTTCTTGGGTTTAGGTTGCAGTTTCTTAGATGTCCCAGTGATTTCCATTGTGCAGAGCTAGATGGAGCTATAAGATCTTCTGTAAATAGGTACAGTGCTGGAGACTCCTATTCCAAGTTCTTTTGTTTTTGTATTTCAGTTTGGGCTCACTTTGCCAACTGTAGAATTATGATGAGTAAGCATGTTTTGTAACCCATAAATGCTCGATTGGTGAAGAGGCACTGTGTAAACAAGTCTTGGTAAGTAAGTGTGGCATAGCCAACAGGCACTGCTTGGAGGGCACAAAGTTTTATTTGCCCCTCTGGGGAATGGAGGTGGCAAAGTTGACAGCTGAGGTATCATGAAGGTATTATGCGTAAGCCTGTCAATGATACTGGAATGGATTGTAAACACAACTGACCTGGCAAATCTGCTAAAGATCTTGCAGTCATACAAGGATTGGGGTAGCCTACATGATTACCCTGAGTAAGTGTAGGAATGTGATAGCTAGTTTTTAGTAGCACCTGAGTGTGTTCACTTGTAAGTATGCTGTCCCCATTGTTTCCTCTTCTTGGCATAGCAGTGTTTTCGTTTTGTGATGCCAAAGAATGAAATAAGATGCTGTTTTATTTATTGCTTAAATAAAAATCCTGTGTATTGGTAAGATAGCTTAATAAAGGTCACCTTTGAAGTAGTTAATTGCAGTAAATCATGGTGTTGGATACTCAAACTGGATTGCTCGGGTCCTTAGCTGTTAACTTATTCAGATAATCATGATGGTGAGCACCACAATTAGTTAAGTTTTCAAACACCACTGAAATCAATTAGATATTTTGCAGACTGCTTAAGCTCTCAAAATATCCTTATTTCTCCTTATTTTAATTTTCTTTTCTATCTAACTGTCATTTTGACTTTGGGGTGGGACTGCAGGCACATGGACTGCACATCCTTTGCAAGGGAATAGAAAATACCTTCATCATTCCAAATTGATGTGGTTTGAATACTGCAAAAGATGCTGTCTTGGCAGGCCCAGAGGCTGACTTTCTTTCTGTAGAAAACAGACAGCACCCTGGGGAATGGTAGTGCAAAGTTTTATCTTTGCCACATCATGCTCATCAGCCCTAGAAGTGAGCATCTTGAATGAGATAGCTCAGTCTCCAGTAGGTCTGCTGGCAGTAGACCGTCAGCATTGATAACCTTATGTGTATGTTCATCTGGAATGCTAAATTGGCATCATCAGTTGCTCAGGAAAATTGGAATTGCTTTCTCCTGGATCAGCAGTTCTTGTTTCTGTCTTAATTTTTGGGTACTGTTCACATGAGTACAGCATCTAATGATTTTTTTTCCTGATGCTGCTGTACTGTGGCAACATACTGCTCATGTTTCACAGGCGCAAAATACTGTTGAGCAGGTGATGTTTGGAGTTGCATAGGACATCATGTAACAGGATACTGGACAAAAGCCAGCATTTTGGGATCCTGTTTGATATCCTGATCCTAATCAAACAGGTTCTTTCTTCCTAGATTTAGATTAAGGTGTTTGTAACATTATGTAGGTAGTGGTTGGCTTGTATCATAAGTTAGATAGTATTTATTACCTGTTTTCTTTCTTTAATGGAGTAACAGATGTTTTCATTTGTACACTTTTTATATCCCACTTGAAAGTTCTGCTGCAATTTTATACATGCATGAGAAGTGTCAGCTACTTTCATGTGTTCTGTTGTGTGAGTAAAAGCCATCCAAGAAGCTCAGGTGTGAATTTGAGCATGGCAGTATATACCAGTATATTTTGAAAGATCTTCTGTAGTGAATAGCTGAATCCATAACCACAAATAAAATTTGAATTGTCTGTGGTTGACGTGTCAGGAACCTGAGCGCTGTTCTAGGTTGTTGGAGATGGATGCGGCTGTCTCTGTGCTTCAGAGGTGTATGTTGGGTTGTGCTCAGGTGTACTGATTCTGACACTTTTTAGGTGAGGTTTTAGTTGGTCTGTTGTAGTTTTGCCTGGCTGATAAGTACCCGGGAAAGAACTAGGCGGCAGTGTACCTTGTCAGGTATAGATGTCTTGACCTGTGGATAAAAGCTGGGACTTCTGGAATGAATGGAGACCATTTGCTGTTATTTTAAGTATGTAACTTTCAAAATGTGCTTACAGTGGTGACTCATAGGAACAAGTTTGCATTCGCAGGAGACTGAGCAGTTTTCTAACTAAGTGCCTGTAAGAAGCATAGTAAATTTAGGTACTCAGAAAAGGTCACTGAAATAGTTGGGCACTTTAGACAGAGATCTTAACCTTAGTGTTTAAAATGGGATTAATAATATTATGAGGTGTATAACTTGTTTTTTTACCTTTGGAGTACTCAGAAAAGTGCATCTTCCGTAGTAAGATTGGCCTAGCCCTTAGAATATGGCTAACTCAAGTTAACCACCAGGTTCCCTGGATATGATTTTATGTTCTTGTAAAGCGTGGGAGCAGCAGTGGCGCTTGTGGTGTTTTTTCTTTTTCAGGCACTTGTGTCTTTTGAGCTCTGAGGATTTGACAGGTGTGGTTACAGGTAACTGACATCAGCCCCAGATTATTTCAAAAGCTTGACATAGTCATTAAGACTCATGACATGGTGTTCCTACTTACTGAAGGTGGCTGTATGATCTCCTTCTGTGATAGCAAAGATATTAGGAAGTTATCAAAGAAATGTACAATGGCATGAGTGTTTTAAGAAAAGAAAAACATTTGTAGTCCTTCTTCCTTTATAATAAATGGGCAGTCTAATCTGAGTAGACAGCAGTAATTGGTGGGTACTGACTGTCTTCTGTTGTTCCTGCCCTGTTCACATCTGTGTGTAAGAATATAGGAGTAGAAGGTTTACAGCATGCAATTTTAATTGTACCAAAAAATGTAAATTACTTGTTTGTAATGAAGGAGAGGAAGTGGAATCTGATGGCACTACAGAATTATGTTCTCTCAAGTGTAAAAATAGCAAAATTTAGCAAATTTGACTAAGATTTTTCATACATTGTTTAGAAAAGAAAATATGCATACACCCGTAAGGATAATTTCAAGTTCCAGAGTTTGTCATCAGTGTTTTTAGAAATACAGCTCTACAGTGAAGAGGTTTTGCCAGGATGATTGTTTAATAGCTTCTAGCGGGCTTCAGTGTGTTTGGACTTTAGCCCTGTATTCTCTTTTTTTTGGAGGGGCCCTTCAGTCATGATGAGCAGTCTTTTCTTCGTGCTTAAAGGACAAATTAGACTAAAACAAAACCAGCCAACCAGAAATAATCTTCAAACTGCCTCAACCTTACCAGCTACACTGAATGTTGGAAGAGATATTAAATGTTGTCTAGGCAAAAGTCTTCCAAAATGTCTTTTACTTCGCCTTGCCTTAACTTCCTATAACCAAAATTGAGCTATCTCAAGTATGAAAGTTAGCTTAATAGGCCCATGAGGCTCTGATGTTTTGCTTACTTGTCTTCTGCACCGTAATGATATTTTCTGGTTTCCTTTCTCTACTTAACCAGAATTCTTGTGCTTTTACTTTGACACCCCACCCCCAGTAGTTAAATGATTCATTGCTTCAAAATCCACTTTGGATAGTTTAGAGATGAAAAACTGCAGTCCACCCTCTTTCAAAGGGTGGTTGTGTGTGGAGCAGAGCACCAGCAGAAAAACTGCCTCTGGAGCGGTAGCAACTGTGTGCAATGAGGAAGCTCAAGCTGCTCTGTTTCCGGACAGCAGAATCTGGGCAGATGTGGTTTGAGCATAAAATACGAACAGATATGAGATGATGTAAAGCTGCATTTCCTCACTTCTTTAGTGATATCCTCAGTGGCACTGTCTGAGAAAGTTGGAACATTAAGCCCAGCATTTTATACATTTCACTATTTTCTGTCTGTGTATCCTGAAGTTTGTTTTTTTTTGCAAGTTTTCTTCATGCTGGAGCAAAATTTTTGATACGATCTCACATAGTTTTTTCAGGATGTCTTAGAGGAGCACAGCTGGTCGCTGCGTTGTCTGAAAAAAGCAAAAAGATTGAGATGCTGGTAGGGACTTGGGGGTAGGGTGGTGTATACGTGTAAAGTGCGTAGTGGGTCTTTTAGTGTCTGTTAATGAAGGAAATTCTTTGTATCATTTTAACAAGGCACTTAAGCTTGTTTTTCTTTAAATATTAAGGCTAGAAAGGAAGCAAATTGGAACTTGTTTGTTGGCTATTTGTTTCCATTATGGAAAAGAAATCATAACTGATAAAAATAGTCGGCAAAGTGATTTATTGCTGGATGAGTACTCCTAGATTAATGTAGTGAAAATGTGCTGCATAGAGCTGGGAAGATGCTCAGAGGAAGAGTTAATGATACTTTTATTAATAGTTAGCTTTTATTCTGTATACTTCCACTGTCAAGCTTCATTGTCACCATGATTATTTGTGCTGTATATTTCTTTCCGAGTTAGAGGAATCTGCTAATCTGCTGAAGTCTTTCTGGTGCATGTGTGTGTGTCTCTGTCCCTCTGTCACTCAGTCTTAACTTCCATCCATATAAAATACTCTGTCATCTGCTCTTAAAGTCTTCTGCTTCCAGCAGTGGATCCCTCCATTGATCATGAGATTGTCTTGCATTTAAATGCTATTTGAAAAAGAAAAAAAGCTGTGTCTTTATTTGCTTTCTAATTTTGCTGGTTGATGGCGTGTAGCTTCGTGATTTGAAGTGTTTCTCTAGACTGCAAAAAGTGGCAAATTTCCTTCAAGTCAAAGCTGAAACGGTCATCTCCTAAAATGTGTCCCACGGCTGCAGTTTGAAGAGAAGATCAGTTATTGTGTGATATGCTCTAATGTGTTTTGAGAGCAGGCAACTCCTTGAGTAGAAGACTCCCTTCTGGCTCTTACGACAGTTTTCTGTGGGAGGGAGGAACTGGGTGGGAATCTAAAAAAACTTCCTATCTTTGGTGAAACAACCTAAAATGGAAAATAAAACCTCTTAAATTACGTATAGTTTTAAAAATCTCAAATGTTGCCCCTTATTATTGGGCTCTGTTTTTCTGGTATTTGAATGTTAGCTGAATTAGATCTGACACTACATATTGTTCAGATGCATACAGAAAAAGATCTCTACTGTGGTTTCATAATTGGGTTAAATGCATCTTTTATAAAGGCATTCAGGAGATACAAATGAAGAGAGATTTGTTGGAATGGATCAACCAAGTTGTTTTAGGTAAGGAGAAACAGGTTTGTTTCTCCCTGCAGTGTGTATATCTCCAGAAGGAAGGATTGCTGGCTTGTCAAAAGGCTGGAAAGACCATCTGGTGGGTATCCAGGTGTACCAGTAGGTTCTCATTGATGAAATCCTGATAGAAGCTATAATGTGCTTCTGGTTATCTGATTATCTCTATGCTTAAGAGCTTTCCATGCTAATTTTTAAGGATAGAAGACAAGAAATCTGACTGGAGGGTGCTGTGCATTGTGAGACTTGAGGACCTGAGCTCTAGAACATGGTTGTCGCCAGGCTTCTTGGTTGCCAGTACCAGATGAATTAGAGAACGATCTCTGCCAGCCATATACAAAGGCCAGCTGTGGTGCATGTTAAATTGACCACATACTGATGCTGAGCAGGGATTTTGGTTTGAAGAGGGAGTGACAAGTCTGTGCTTAGAACAATCGGTTAAACTGCATAGTGTTTTCTTTGCCTTAATAGGAAAAGATGTGGTGATTGTGTAACTGTTTGGATGTGTTTCACTTCTTATGTGCAATAGAAAATCCCAGCTGGAGATAAATTCTTCTCTCTGCAGAAGGGAAGGGTGTGGGCTATTACCTCCCTTTACCAAGCTGCTGGCTGCCTTTCCTCTCTGCATAACTCCAGCTGAGGCTTTTTTTTTAACCTGAATACTCCTCTGCTACTTCAGTGCAGGGCATTGAGTGGTGTAAAAATGAAAGCTGGTGGTGTTATCCTGAGGTAGAGGCCTAGAGGAGATTTTTAAATGTCTAATGTAGCTGTAAGACATCAGTGCAGTTGGATCCTCTGTGCCTCTGTCTCCTTTGACTAGTTGCTTGAGCGTTCCATGCAGTGTTTTTGGGAGACAGCAAAATGCACTATTTTTCAGAAACTTATAGCTGATGAGTGACTGCATGCTGGTTACTCCTCCTGGGGCAAGTTATATTTAAAAATAAATAAATAACTTTGCTTCACTCTATGGGGAGTAGGATTACCCATGTAATAATTACTTAGGAGCAGAGCCAGCATCCTGCAATTACTTTAAAGCACATGTCTGCAATGTCTGTCTGTATTGATATGTTTCTTGTGACATCCTTCTTCTGACACATTCAATTAATGTTTTATTATCTTCTTTCTATTTAAAAAAAAGGAGAAAAAAATCAAACCCAGTGACTGGGCTAGAAGCTAAATAGGCTATTCACTTACTTAACAAGAATAGTTAAGTGGTTTTTTGAACCACACTGGAAATATCTTTGCCACATGAGTTGACCTCATATCATTGCAAGTTATTGATTATACATATGCCTGTGCTTGGCTGAGATCAAGCAGGTTGTAGCATTTGTTTCAGTGAGGAAGACATAATGAGATGGATGTGGTATTGATCAGAATTTTTAAATCTGTCAAGTACCATCATCTGCATTCACCTTGAAGCACACGTGGCAACTGAGAGCCCAGGGCAGGGCCATTCCTTGTCTTCCTCTTGAACTTGTTCTGTTTGAAATTCTCTAAACAGATGACAGTGCAAAATGCTGCTACTTGAATAGAATCTCTATTTCCATGTGTATTGAATCTCTTGCTGATTTCTTGTAATCTATTATCTGCTCTAAAGATGCCATTTCATTCATTGTTTAAACTGTTACATTTGTTTTAGTCACTTTTAAAGAGCTATTTGTCATGAAGGAATAAGATGATGAAGCTGTGAAACTATGATATGAGCCAGTTTCCTCTGGGTTTAGAACTATGGTGTCTATAAAAAATTAGCGGGTTTCCCAAAACATCTGTGGGAGGGGGATCATAAGCTGTTCCTGAGCTCTGGATGCTGTACTGGCTGTTGAGGTCCGTAACCACTTGAAGACTGCTTTCACGCTCTCAAAACTGTGTAATAGCTTGCAGCAATGTACAGATGAGAAACTGTAGCCAGATGGTTTGTATGCACAACTATCTTCACGAGTGCAGCCAGGAATGAACGCAGTGTGCTGTGCACATGTACACATGTGAATGCGCTCAGAATGATACCTAGCAGTATGGCTGGGAGGGTGCCATGTGTGGGGCATGTTGGGTTGATGTGTTCATGTGGTGCTCACCCTCAGCTTGGTGCCGAGAACTTTACTCAGCTTGTTCAAGGAGTGGAGTTTACAATAAGAGCACTATGACAATTCCAGTTCTGTGTTGCAGTTGTGGTAATTAATATTTAGCATAGTATCTAGTAATTTTCAGCTTCAGTGCACTTTACAAACATTAATTAATTGTCACAACACCCCTGTGCAGTAGGTAAATGCTTTCTTTGCTGCCATTTTACTGAGCAGCTTGGAGCCCTGAGACTTACAGGCTTTCTGGGTGTCACTTGGTGATCTATAGGTTAATTTTTTTGGAAGTTCTTTATTAAATTAGGATAATTTGTTATTAATTCTGTGTAAAAACAAGGTAGTCATTAGATTATTATTGCATCAACCTCTGCAATACTGTCTGCTCTAGACCCCACAAATTACATTAGATAGTAAAAAATTCAGGGCCTAGTTATTTCACCTGTATCTTATCTGTTCTTTGGATTTTATGCCATCCTTTTCTTCTGGCCTTTGAAATAAGTTGCGCTTTGCATGTCCTGCAGATCTTGTAAGTGGCAGTGTAGGCGTTCTGTATGGATGAAGGCAGACGTGCTCGCTGGATTGGTTTTGTAAATGCACTCCCAGTTTATACAGGGAATGAAGCCGTACATGCCAAAGTGTTGTTTCTGTGTAATTCTCAGCATGCAGACCGTTACGGCTGTGCTTCTCTAGCTGTTACCTTTTCCTTTCTGCTGTATTGGTCTCAAGTAGAAGATTTGACTGAAAACCTTCAGCTGTTGCTGCAAGACTTTACCCTGGTAACTGTTTCTACTTAGAGCTGCTGACAACTCATGAAAGCATTGAAAAACATTTTGCTTACAGGAACAATTCTGCTGACATATTTTTTCTTCCCATCTTTTTATTACTAGTAAAATTTGCATGAAAACAGGTCTCTGTTTATTAAGAGTTCACAATCCTCAGCTTGACAGTGTAATTAGAGCAGTGTTCAACTTGCACAATGGAGCTAGAAGAAATTCTCTTGATTTCGCTGTGAACCTGAAACTTCAGGCCCTGTTTAATGATTAAAACAAATTTGGCTTAATCCGTGCTTTGGAGTGTGTTGTGGTTTGAGGCACTCAGACAGTTCTGCTCACTCACTCCCCCCTCTTTCTTCCCCAGCCCCAGGGGATGGGGAGGAGAATCAAAAGAATGCAACTCCTACAGGTTGAGATAAGAACAGTTTAGTAACTAAGGTATAAC